>JAODAL010008366.1:0-118198 GCA_025379985.1 Phyllomedusa bahiana | reverse complement strand
TACAGGAAATGTTTTTTAAAGAGTCAATCAATGCTCAGCTACAAAGCATTAAGACACGAGGTCGAAATATAGGATGACCATTATTTTTCTTGTAATGGTACCTGTTGAATGATGAAACCTTGATATGTAATTTAATGGAGTCAGATAATCATATTTCGATTTAGAAATTGGTGGTAAATGTAATCCCAACCCTAATCCTGATGTTTTTTTTACTGGTATGTGAGGATTAATGTATTGCTCCTTGTCACTTCTGGTCTGGCTGCACTCTTGTTCTGGCATCACTCCTGGTCTGATTCCTTAATGTGACACTGGACCAGAAGTGACACTGCAGCAAGATTGTCTAGACCAGAAGTGCTGTGAAGTAGTTAGTTAAAGGGGATGTATCGCTTCCTTACTTCGGCTGAGTCACACTTCTCTTAGCTTCCCAGCTCTGTGAATGCAGGGGCGTTTCTTCCCCTCCCAGCTGGATGACATCATCCCCCTTCACTGCTGGCCTGAAAACTCCCCCCCCCTCCCCCCCGAGTCCACAGATCCCTGGGTCTCTCCCTATCAGTCTTATTTTATAAGAGCTGTATAATACACAGGCTGCATTGAATCTAATCTGAGCACTGATCTCCCCACAGCTGGAGATGTATTACAGCTTTCTAAGAACGGCACAGTCTGCGTGTATGCAGGAGGTTGGGCACAGGGTCAAAACTGTCATGTTTTCTCATTGTACAATCTGCTGCAGTCTTTTTCTGCTAGGTGTGGAAACGAAAATGCTACGGCCCCTAACTCTGAGTCAGACACACAGCCCCATGAATCGACCCAGGGCTGTACAGAATTTTAAATGAGCTCTCAGCTAGTGAATTGCAAGGAGGAGGGATTAGACCCACACTGGATATCAGTGTAAAAAAAAACACAAGAAAAGGGGGACACTGTGGAACAAGCAGCTTTGCAAATTGAACATCCAATTACAAAGTTGCTTGTTTTCACTGTCCCCTTATTCTGAAGACCATTTAATGAAACGATAACACCCCTTTAATTCTTCCAAACCAGTGAAAGTCCTGACCACAAATAAGGTTAAGATTTTACACATGGATTCTTCTCTGAATCAGCGCTGAAAATCAGTTGTGGGATCATACCTTGTATGGTATACTATCAGCTATGGAGGCATTTGTTCTTACCATTATGACTGGTCTCTAATTGTGTACATATATAGACCCTTCCTCTTTATCTAAGATTTACATGACAGTTACTAATATGGTGAAACTAATTTTTTCTTATGTACACCTAAAATGTTTGAATAGTAAGGGTGTGTCCACACGGTAGTAAGCAAATACTGGCCGGAATCTGATTAAAGAATCTGGCCGGTATTTTGACATCTTATAAGTGGTTTTGGGAGATGGTTTTGTCTGCGGTTTGCCGATGCGCCTGTCCCCCTCAACCACGGACATGAACATCTTCTGCCCGAAAACCGGGCGGGGAATGAACATGTTCTAAGTTTTTAGGAACGACGGTGGTGTAAAAAAACGGGGACTCCTGAACGGATTTTCTATTAAAGTCGATCAGGATGTTTGACAGTCTTTACAGACGGCTTTCAAATCCAAAAACCGTCTGTAAAACCGACTGGAAACCCTTGTCGTGGGGATAAGCCCTAACACACTTAAAGGATTTGGTTTAAAAAATATATTTTTAAATACCCCCAATAGGCATTTTGAGGCTATCCTCATGACTTCATGGAAGACCTAGGGGCCTCTGTCGCATTTTTTGTCATTTTCCCATTAAATTGACAGGTACCATAGCAGAACCTGCCAGACCCCATTATTATTCAATAGTGTTGTTTTGTGCAACTAATGCAGCACCACACTGTAGTTTCCATTTATAATGGAAATTACGGCGTAGATGTCAACAGGGTCTTCATTAACACAGATAGGGTCTGTCACTCAGGACATTAATCAATTAGATGGACTGGAAAGCAGATACAAATAGTGTCTCAGTCTGCAGGCTACAGGTTCTATTCTCATTGCATTCATTGTGGAGGATCTCCGGATATATTCTTCTGAAAGAAAGCTACAAGGTATGCCACTGTATAGGCGTATAATGTGATATGTTACTAATAGACTCTCATTATAAAAAAGAACTTAAAGGGGATTTATCGTTTCCTTACTTCGGCTGTTTCTGAGAACTTTCAATATCTCATTTCCTGGAATGCAGGGGAGTTTCTTCCCTCCATTGGGTGTTTCTTTTTTCTCAGGGGCATGACATCATCCCCCCTCCCTTCACTGTCTGTGCTCCTTCATGAGTCTCGTGTTTAACATCAGAGGGAGGTGACAGCACAGCCTGGCTCTTCCACCTCCCTTGTCTGTGTGCATACGAATCCAACTCACCGTGTCTGTGCTCTCACTAGTCATTCTGCAGAGCTGTGTGCTGCTTTTGCAGATCAAAACATTGTGGCAGTAAAAACCCTGACGAAGAACTGCCCCCCATCCCAAATTATAAATAAAAACTGATGCGGGAGATGCCCCCCTCAACTCTCTGGTCCCTGCCCGCTCCCCAAAAGGGTCTCCCTGGGGGAAGGGGGCGGAGGGGAAATGCGACCCCTCACTCTCTGACCCCTTTACTGCTCACGGGCAATCCCAAAATTCTGTGACTGACCCATGGCCGGGAAAAGTGCTCCACTACGGGACGGCTTTTCCGGCCAGAGGCGCGGGGAAGGTATGTGATGACATAAAGCCCTTCCCGGGCTTTGGCCCCATGCCTGGAATGTTTTACTACAAAAAAAAAAGCGGGGGAACAAAAAGGGGGCCGGCAGTCCTCAGGGGGGCATCCCGAAGGTATCCCCCGCTCCCCGATTTAGCCCCAGGGGGGCCGACAGAATCAAATTTGAAAGGACCCGGAAAACCCAAAAAAACAGAGGGGTGGGAATTTAGCCCCAAACCCAAGGCAATTTTTATTTACAAAAACCCAGAAATAAGGGAGACAGTTTTGGGGCAAATGACACCCAATTGAAAAAGTTGTTTGTTTTCACTGTCCCCTTTTTCGGGAAACCCTTTTTATTGAAACGATAATACCCCTTTAAGTAAAACCCTACTCCCTATGCTTTTTCCCCCAAAAAGAAACTTTTTTTGGGCCCTCCCAAGGGTTTAGGGAAAGCCCTATGGATATGTTTGGAGTATATACCAGGGGGGTTTTTCGGGGCCATATTTTTAAAAGTGAGTTTGCCCATGATGTGAACATAGCTTATCTTTTGTGTTTTCAAAAAGCGCCCATTGTTTTTCAGTGGGCATCATGAAAAGGTTTTATTAACCCGTGGGGCCCATTTGAGGGGGATGAAAATTTCCCCCAAGACAAAAACATACATGTGGAGGACCCTGCTAACAAAAAGGAGTTGCCTGGGGTGGACAACCCTGTAATTATGTTCTGCTCTGGTGCAATATCATCTACACTAGTGTTCCTCAACTCCAGTCCTCAAGACCCACCAACAGGATAACCCATAGAACTGGCAATAATGATGTCAATTGTGCAATACTAAGAAAATCCTCTAATAAGCCTTGAGGGCTGGAGTTTTGGAACACTGATCTACACATGTTTAAAGGGAAAGGTTTGCACTGCACATGGTATCTGATCTGCTGGAAGCATGTTATAAAGGAGGAGCTGAGCAGATTGATATATAGTTTTTGTAGGGAAAAGATTCAATAGAACTTGTATTTCATTCATTTAAATCCTAGTCTGTTCTCAGTTAAGAAGTCCAGTAGGTGGTGTTATCACTAATTGACAGGTATCTATGTATGCACGCTCATACAAGAAAGGCTGTCAATCACTGATAACTTCACCTACTGGACCCTTAACCCAGAATAAGCAGTAAGTTAAATAAATAAACTACAAGTTCTACTGAATCTTTCCCCACAGAACAATATATCAATCTGCTCTGCTCTTCCTACTCTAAAACATGTACCTGCAGATCTGATAGCATGTTCAATATGACAGGTTTCCTTAAGTCATTTCTCATTACATTGAGTGCTTCCTTCAACTGCACATCATATACCTGTGATCTCCTCTGGTAAACAGGTGTGGTTCAGGCTGCATGTTATATTTTCTCTCTGTGTAGTATGCACGTCACCTGTCTACCTGAATGGATCAATGCATTTAAGGGGATGACTTCTTTATACACTTTGTATTGATGTAATACAGTGGGTACAGAAATTATTCAGATCCCTTTTAAATTTGTCACTCTTTCTTTCATTGCAGCCATTTGGTGAGCTCCAAAAAGTTAATTTTTTGGCTTATTAATGTACACTCTACACCCCATCTTTAAAGAAAAAAGCAGAAATGTAGATATTTTTGCAAGTTTATTAAACAAGAAAAACTTAAATATCACATGGTCATAAGTATTCAGACCCTTTGTTGTGACACTCATATTTAACTCACATGCTGCCCATTTCTTTCTGATCCTCCTTGAGATGGTTCTACTCCTTCATTGGAGCCCAGCTGTGTTTAATTAAACTGATTGGACTTGATTAGGAAAGGCACACATCTGTCTATATAAGACCTCACAGCTCACAATGCATGTCAGAGCACATGAGAATCATGAGGTCTAAGGAACTGCCCAAGGAGCTCAGAGACAGAATTGTGGCAAGGCACAGATCTGGCCAAGGTTATAAAAGAATTTCTGCAGCACTCAAGGTTCCTAAGAGCACAGTGGCCTTCATTATCCTAGAATGTTTGGGATGAGCACAACTCTTCCTCGACCTGGCCGTCCAGCCAATCTCAGCAATCGTGGGAGAAGAGCCTTGGTGAGAGAGGTAAAGAAGAACACCAAGGTCACTGTGGCTGAGCTCCAGAGATGCAGTAGGGAGATGAGAGAATGTTCCACAAAGTCAATTATCACTGTAGCCCTCCACCAGTCGGGGCTTTATGGCAGAGTCTGCCGATGGAAGCCTCTCCTCAGTGCAGACATGAAAGCGGCATACAGTTTACAAAAAACAAATGAAGGACTCCCAGACTATGAGAAGTAAGATTCTCTGGTCTGATGAGACGAATATTGAACTTTTTGGTGTTAATTGTAAGCGGTATGTGTGGAGAGAACCAGGCCCTGCTCATCACCTGCCCAATACAATCACAACAGTGAAACATGGTGGTGGCAGCATCATGCTACAGGGGTGTTTTTCAGCTGCAGGGACAGGATAACTGGTTGCAGTTGAAGGAAAGATGAATGCGGCCAAGTACAGAGATACCCTGGATTGAAAAACCTATTCCCAAGAGTGCTCTGGACCTCAGACTGGGCCGAAGGTTCATTTTCCCAAACAAGACATGACCCCAAGCACAAGCTAAAATACAAAGTAGTGGCTTCAGAACAACTCTGTGCCATTCTTGACGGGCCTAGCCAGTCCTGACCTAAACCCAAATTGAGCATCTCTGGATAGATTTTGAAAATGGCTGCCCACCAATGTTCACATCCAAACCTGAGGGAACTGGAGAGGATCTGCAAGGAAGAGGATCCCCAAATCCAGGTGTGAAAAATTATTGCATCATTCCCAAGAAGACTCATGGCTGTACTAGCTCAAAAGGTCTTTAACAATACTGAGCAAAGGGTCTGATACTTTTTATGACCATGTGATATTTCAGTTTTTCTTGTTTAATAAATTTGCAAAAATATCTACATTTCTGTTTTTTCTTTCAAGATGGGGAGCAGAGTGTGCATTAATGTGTAAAAAAATGAACTTCTTAGATCTTACCAAATGGCTGCAATGAAAGAAATAATGAAAAATGTAAAGGGGCCTGAATACTTTCTGTACCCACTGTACTTGTTATTACTACCTTTTAATATGTTTTATGATCCTGCTTATCCACATGTCTTCTGGTATTTTTCCTGCATACTGGTTTTTATTCTCTTTTATTGCATTAATAAATATTATATATTTTATTTTGTGTTTTCATTTCTTCATTGGTCTTACTTTTACTTGTAGATTGTTTATGTTTATCAAGTTTGAGGACAATATACTAAGTGAATACATTTATGGGTAGACTTCAATAGATATCTTAACAGCTAGCACAGTGGTTCAGTGCTTCGATTTCCAATGATATAATATTTGGGATTTTTTATGTTCTCCCAGTGTTACTCATGGTATATTTCTTGTGGATGTTACATAGTTATGAAGGAAGGCACATGTCACTTAAACACATTTTAGATCCTCTTTCTCAGGAACTAGGCGACTCTCTCAACCCCTTTCTGGTTCCAACCCAGTCCGTTGTGCAGGTGCTGGCATTGGTGCTGACCCCGCCCCAGCCCAGTTGTGCAAGGTGCTGGCGCCTGGCGACACAGGACACACTTTGTTCACTCAATGGGTCCCTTGACTTTTCTGGCAGTCCCCCAAACTGTCCACCTGTAATTCTGCGTTGTCTGACTCTCTTCAGGGTCCACTCTGTCTGCATCTCCACTTTCTCTCTCTGTTTCAGTGCCTGCTCAATCTCAGGTATAGTAGTGAGTCAGGCTGCTTTTCTCTGCCTCGGCCTGCCCTGTCTATTGGTGCCTGGATAGCCAGGGATCCCCTTAACTTGCTGCTTTCACCTAGAACTATATATACCGAACATACTTATCTTCCTAACTACTAAGCGGCTGACAGTCTCCCTCCTATAACTGTCTGCCTGACCTACAGCTCCGCCCCCTTCAGCTCTCCTGATTGGCTGCTCGCCCTAACAGTCCCAACTGTCACTCTCTCTAGACTGTCAACCCCTTCTATACTGTTAGGCCATGTTCACACGGCTTAACTGCGGGATGTAATTACGTCCCGCAATTACGTCGTGTGGCCGGGGGCGGGGTGGGAGCGGGGGGCCGGACCATAGACAATCACTGCTAGCGGCGCGTATACGCCGCTGGTAATTCACATGTCAATTATCTCCCCCCTCGGCGGCTTCGCCGGCCGGGGAGAGGAGACGTAATCCATAGTTCTCTATGAGAACTGTGAATTACCGTAATGAATGGGCCGTTTTCAGCCCGTAATTTGCGCACTTCGGCGCATAATTAAGTACCGAAATACGGCCCATTTTAAGCCGTGTGAACATGGCCTTAGGCTATATTCACACGGCTTATTTGCGGGGCGTAATTACGCCCCGCAATTACGCTGTGTGGACGTGGGCGGGAGCGGGGGCGGGTGCGGGGGGCCGACACCTCGCCGGCCCATAGACATTCATTACCAGCGGCGCGTATACGCCGCTGGTAATTCACATGTCACTTATCTCCCCCCTGCGGCGTATTCGCCAAGCAGGGAGAGGAGACGTAATCCATAGTTCTCTATGAGAACTGTGGATTACTGTAATGACTGGGACGTATTCCAGCCGTAATTTGCGCACTACGGCGCGTAATTATGGACTGAAATATGTCTAAGGCTATGTTCACACAGGTTAAATTGGGGCGCATTTCTAATATGAGCGAAATCCGCCCCAGTCATAGAGAACTATGGATTACGCCTCCTCTCCTCGGAGAGATAAGTGACATGTCATATATTCACGGCGCTTACGTGCCACAAGTAATGACTGTCTATGGGGCTGGTGGGCTGCCGGACCCCCGCATTGCGGGAGTACGCGCCAATCAGCGTGAGCTCCCGAACACCCGGCGTAATTGAGGAGCGTACTATATGCCCTGCAATTAGCCGTGTGAACTTAGCCTTATAAGACTCTAGACATTTCCCCATACAATACAGTATAATATATACACAATTGCCCTCCTTTACAACCTCATGAAATTTCCACCATGTGTTTTTGGGCAAAAGTAATGTAATTATAAGATCGGTACAATAATGTAGGATATTATATAAAAGCCACAAAAAATACATGAAAAATAAAATGTGGAATAAAAAAAAGAAGTCGCCAAAAGACAATTAGGGTATGTTCACACTGCGTATTTGCGGGGTGTATTTCAGCAAATATACGGTAAAATGAATGTTACTAGTAAAATCACCCTTGTCGTTTAGATGATGGTGATCTTAGGATCATATTTTTTGGTGTGCAATCTGCGCTTATATAAAATGTGACCTGTCACTTTTTACTGGTTTATGCACAAAAAATTTGAAGGGAAAAGGGGGCAGAGAGCTGCCTCTGGCAGTGCGTACTTTCAACATTGGAAATGAAGGAGTATTACAGCACATACCTGTACGCACTGCAATACGCCATGTTAACATACCCTGCCTGCATACACTGTCAATGAGTATTGGGTCAGAAGAAAATGTAAAAAATAGAGTATAAAGTCATGTCTAAGCAGTTTATGTATAGATATGTTGATACCCTTTTCCCTTTTTGGGTTTTTTGAAGTTTTTAAAAGCAGGGGTTTAAACCCCCAAAGATCACTATACATTTGGGAAACATTTTTTACCTTTGTGAATAATAGAAGAAAATATGCTGTATTTTTTATAAGGCAGTAATGTCACATTGTCATTAGTCTCTGACAATTTATTGTATTTACTACAGCATCACTTGCTTTTTATTATAAAGCAGACTTAAAAGTAATTTACTCTTCTATGAATTTTGCATCTGAATGAATTTAAAATTGTAGAGGAAGCTACAGAACGTAAGCATTTGCAAAAGCAAACTCTACCAGCAGGTGTCGCCATTTGACCACATTATAACATCCTACATTTCACCACTGGGGGCCCAAAAGAGACTAATGATAAAGTCTATGGTTTGTGTTTTGTAGACTATATATTATTTTCACACCAGAAGTCTGCTCTACTGCTTGGTTAACTGCTCTATTTTATAATTCTTGTGTGTTCTGAAATCAGATTTGATATCTAGGGGGCTAGGTGAATACTTTGGTGACCCTAAAAATTTTAATTAATTAAAAAAACTTTTACTGTATAGGGCATATAGAAAGGGAATACCCAATAAAAGAAAGTCACATTTTAGGGTAATGCTGTGTCCCAGCTTTGACAGCAGCTAGATGGGCTGGGGGACCCTTTAAGGTGCGGGGAAAGGTTTTTACTGGTTTTTGGAACCATGCTGATTGCACCCCAAAAAATAGAGAGAACACAATTGGTGGGCATATAAAGGGTTTTAAAGGGCTGGGTTTTTAAAGAAAACCCTGTCACATGGGTTATCCCCCTCCGGCGGGGGAGGACAGAAACAAGCTAGTGCGACCTGCTGTTTCCGGGCCTGCCCCCCTTTATTCTGTAAATCTGTTTTTTTGGGGCTTTTAAATCCCTCAAATTTGCGGGTTTTCCCCAGAAAAGATTAAAAACAAAGGGGTAGTTTTTTAAAACCCCGCCCCCCCTGAGGTTTGCCCCCCACCTCAACTGAAAAACCCTATTATTTTGGTAGGTGGGAAAAGGTGGGCGGGGCCCCCTTGGGGGTGGGCGGGTTTAACTCCTGCTCATGAAAAAGATTTTGGGGGTTAAATGTCTAAAATTTGCTGCATCTTAAAAAAAAAGGGGGGAAAACAGTGCGGAAAAAACGGGTTTTCGGGACACTACCTTGTTCTGTCCTCGCGGGGGGGGCAAAAATTTATGTGACGGTTCTTTTAAGGACCCAAAAAATGTACTTGGAGTCGGGGTAGTGATCTTCCAAAAATTTTGGGGAATTTTTAACCATGTGAAATGCCCTTTTAGTCTTGCTGTAGGATCCCCTCCATCCGGGAAAAGGGACCTTTCGCATGTATGGGTTTACTTGATGTCCCGGGAGGGGGACTCATACCCAAATCGGTTGAGAGTTCCTTCTATATTAAGGAGTGGACCCAAAACAGGGGCAAAAAAACATCAGAAATTTAAAGGGTGCCCCAACCCGCTTTGGAAATTTTCCCGCAATGGTTTTCAGGGTGGGTTTGTTCTCTAATGTTCCTTGCCTGATAAGCCAAGGTTCAGCTATTTTGATGAAGCAGAAAACTGACTTTTAGAGGGAAGGGGGCCCTTTTTTCCCCCCCCCCCCCCTCCTCCCCCCCCCCCCCCCCCCCCCCCCCCCCCCCCCCCCCCCCCCCCCCCCCCCCCCCCCCCCCCCCCCCCCCCCCCCCCCCCCCCCCCCCCCCCCCCCCCCCCCCCCCCCCCCCCCCCCCCCCCCCCCCCCCCCCCCCAAACAGCCCAAAAATCCAATTTTTAATATTTTTGGAAAGCCTTTTTTGCCAATGCAAGTTGGTTAGCAGAGGAGCAGTGACCATCCATTTTCTTCGGAGCCCCACATGCAGTAGAGTTTGCTGATCTGTTGTTTTAGACACCCATTTTGGTTAGCCTTTTTTTTTTTTTTGGGGAGTGAGTGCTCCCAATGAGGTCTAAATCTGCCTTTTTTGGGAACCCTTTTTTAAAAATAAAATTCCCTAATAATTGAATTGGTTTCTCTTTTCAGGTTTTCCCTTTTTTTATTCACAAAAGGAAAAATTTGTCCATTCACAAACCTTTCAAACCCCCAGAAAATAAAAAAAACTGTACTTAAAAGTGGGAAAACCCCCAAAAGTGAATTAGATTTTAAAATTTTTCTGGCCACAAAGTGAAAATTTTTGCTTTGACCCAAAAAAGGGGAAATTTCACTTTTTTATGGGTGTATAACCCGGGTTTTTATGAAAAAACTGCCTATGTAAGGGTTTGAGTCATCCACATTTTAAAAACATTAAAAAACCAGTTTTTCTTTGTTGGGACAACCCACTATAAAGTGGGGGTAAATATTGGTTCCCCAAAAGCATACATTTAAAAAAACCCACCCCAAAATTAAAGCGCCCGCTAAAAAATTTTTACCCCGTTTTCCCCCGGAAAATTTAAAACCCCCCGAAAAAAAAAACATTTTTAGGTTTTTCAATTCAGAGTTTGGGGGGCTTTTGCTGTTTTTTGTGATGGAAATTTACTACAGTATTTTAAATTCTTTGATTTTTTGTTCAACCAAAAAAAAAGAATTATTGTTCATAGAAAAAAAAATTCCCTAAAATAAGGGCTTGCTTTGTTTTTTGGAGAAAAATTAATTTTTAAAGAAAAGGTTTTTTTTTAGGGAAAAAAGGGGGTAATAGTGCCATGAAATACAAAATCAACAACGAAAAATGCACAGAAGCGCGCTACACCCTGGGCTGGAGCGTTAGCGCTGCAGATAAGGCATTTACTGTATGTGAGTGATTAATGAAATAGTAAGTATTTGGTAACGTTATCCTTTCCATTATACTATTAATGTGGACCATATTTTATGACACCATTAAGTTGTGTGATTAGCTCTGTTCTCCTTTTTGATAGATCCTTTGTGGAAACCTCACATGTATTCGATTTTTATGGTGCTGTTTAATAAAAAGGAAAAATGGTTTTAACAGTGTGTCGAAGGGAGAGGACTCTATTCATTATATAGGTAGTTCATTAGGTGTTAGTTACTAACGACTAAACGCGATGTATCCAGCTCTCATGCTAAGTATGAGTCATATCATATAGTTATGTAAGTGCAGTTCTGGACTATACTTAAAAAACTGTAACTTAAGCATGGTGCAATGCAAGTACGTATTACAGAGTTCAGCTGCCCGCATAGATGTAAATCCTAGATTTTTGTATAATACTAGTACTTAAATGGAATAATAATCCCCCTGCTGCTCATTCATGAATGTGCTTGAACCACTGTACCTTTAAATCAAAGTTACATTTGTAATATACTGAATCTCAAGACTATGCTAACTCACAAGACTATGCACAGAACATCTGGTGTCAGCCATCCATTAAACGTGTATCAGAGGGTTTTGAACTTCAGCTTTTTTTAGAGAACTGTTCATGTGTATAAAAGGTGTGCAATGGTTTTGTGGACGCCAGTGAAATGACTACAACAGAATATAGAGGTAACGATAGCAGTGTTTGGATTCTCATTATTTCACAGATCTTCTTATATCTTTTTACATTATTAGTTCTGTGTGACGTCTTATCAGAGCTGAATTACTCACAACAACAAATTGACTCTCTAAAATGCTCTGAAAACTTCATCCCAGCTTAAAGGTAACTTGTCAGGTGGTTTGTGCTGCGATATCTGAGAGCAGGATATAATAGAGGGAGAGAAGCTGGGCTCTGGGATATAAGGGTTTATGTATTTTGAAGCAGGATTTCTGAGTAGAACGGAGAGAATATCATAAAAGAGAAAACCTTGCTTTCCACGCTACATACTGTAATTTACAGTTGGCTCTGTACACACACTAGCTATCAATCACTGTATGGGGCTGTTCACACAGCGTTTTTGGATCTGATTTTGGATCCATTTTGGATCCGGAAATTGCATCCAAAAACGCAGCGGCAATCGGATCCTAAACGGATCCAACACGTATCCAACACGCAGCTGAATGTTTGGATGCAGCAGCATCACACCCTATAGTTTATTATAGGGCTCCTGCTGCTTCTTTTGGACCAAGAATTGACATGTCAAGTCTTGGAACAGATCCGAAAGATGCAATGAGTCACATATCAGCAATCACTCATGTGAACGTGATGCATGTTTCATATTAAAAGCAATGTAAATCACATTGCTATTTGTTAGATGCATATTTGGGTCCGTTTGGGGTCCAACAGACAGATCCAAACAAACATCTAAAAGCGTATGTTCACACAGACTCAGCATGCTGTGTTGAACATACCCTCTGCGGGCAGATTTTCACCGTCTGTTAAAGGCGTTGTCTCACTACAAGGATTGCTTTTTATGTTAAAGATCTTGCAAAAACAAGTCACTTTGTAATATATGTTCATTGACAGTGTCCTACCTATTCCTAGATATACCCTCTTGTATGAGCTGTATCAGCTCCTCAGGTCGCTATAGCTACAGACCTGTCTGATATATCCTGATAGGCTGCCAGCACTGGTTGCTATAGCTACAGACCTGGCTTCTACTGCAGGCTAGTGGAAGCCAGTAAACACACCCCTGAATTCAAACTGAAACCAAGAAAACAGGACTGAGGTGAGATGAATCAATGTAGTGAGACAACCCCTTTAAAGAGTCCTATCAGTATTTTCTCTGCTTTTTACTGGGAAACCTGCTTCACATAATATAAACCCTTATATCATGGAGTTCAACTTCTCTTCCTCTAGCTTATCCTGCTCTCAGATAGGGCAGCATAAAGCACATGGTAGGTTTCCTTTTAGTATCATGGCACTTATTTCTCAGGGATTCACAGCACAGAACTGTGCCAACTGACTATTCTAGCTTTAGGGGCACATGTAATAGAGGAGAATGTGTAGCAATCTATTTTCTAGTTAACTGGTTAGTTCTCTGGAACAAAGGTTATTGGGCATGAATGGTAACTTTAATAAAGACAACCAACTTAAAAAGTAAAGTAGGCAACTTTAACCACTGGCATTTTCCATGTATAAAATTAGATGATCACTTTGCATGTAATGGTGCCCTTCATAAATCAACATTGGAGCATATATCCAGTCAAACTCAACATTATACCCAGTGCTGCCCTGCATGAGCAAATAGTAACAGAGTGTTCCAGCTGCTCAGACATCCTATCACACAGGTAATGAAGCGTAATAAGGGTATGTTCACACGGGGTAATTTTGGCATGCGTATTTGCGCTCTAATAAGGACGAGATGCGCATCCAAATTACGCTAATCCATAGTTCTCATAGAGAACTATGGATTACGCCTCCTCTCCCCGCTCGTACAATACGATTGTATTGTACGCGAGGGAAGATAAGTGACATGACAATTGTTAGCGGCAAATAAGCATCGCGAGTAATGCATGTCTATGGGGCCGACAGGCCGACGAGATGCGCATCCAAATTACGCTAATCCATAGTTCTCATAGAGAACTATGGATTACGCCTCCTCTCCCCGCTCATACAATACGATTGTATTGTACGCGAGGGAAGATAAGTGACATGACAATTGTTAGCGGCAAATAAGCAGCGCGAGTAATGAATGTCTATGGGGCCGACAGGCTGCCGCCCCCCCCCGCGCCACAGCAGTGTGCGTGTATTAGCGCGAGCTCCCGAAACACACGATGTACTGCGGCGCGTACTGTACACGCCACAGTATATCGTATGAACATAGCCCAATAGTTGACTGACAGTGTATAGATAACTTCTGGACTAAAAGTATATTCATGTACCTGTACATATCAATAGTGTGTCTTAGGGACAAAAATGCACTACAAAACTGTGTTAACTTTAACAGGGAGCTCACAACATTTTACAAACTGGTCTGTGACAGTACAGTTCTTATTGGTGAAACACATTTTTAACCAGTTCCTTACTGGGTTGTGCACCTCCATCCATGACCAGGCCCATTTTCATTTTCTCTAGTACTTGTGGGTTTGAACTCCATGATGCTTTTTTTGAGCTCGGTTATTCTACAGGTTGTTTTGCCTTTTTTCTGTGTTATCTAAGGCTTTATTTGTATGTAATTTTTAAATTTGATTTAATTTATTTTTTAATAATTGTATTTTTGTATTATTATTATTTTTATATTTTTGTGTGTTATTTATTAATTGTTTTTACTTCTCATTTAGTGCGATCCATAAAGTTAGAAAAAGACCTCTGAGGGGAATTTTTAGGTAACTTTTTTTTTTTTTTTTCAATTTGTGATAATCTCCCCTCTAACTGGAGCTATATTAGACCTAGGTGGAGGGAACATACAGGGGAAAACAGCCCTCTGTACTGACTGCAGAGCTGATGTCTTATGACCCAGCAGCAACGGCTACTACCACGCCCCCACAGTCACGTGCTCACTGACAGATGATTTTCCAATCTCGCAGTTGGATAATCACTGCGCACTCTGCACAGACATTTTAAAACATCCAATCTGGGTTAGGTGTCAACCGTTCAGATCATTGTAGTCAATGGACAATCAGCATCTAGTTAAAAAGGACAAGTGAACATTCCGACATGTCTGTTTCAGTAAATACTCGTGTTCCCTTTAAATACCGAGTTTTTCCAAAAATAAGCCTTCCACCAAAAGTAAGCCCTAGCCCTTTTTTTTGGAAATGAAAATAATATAAGACCCTGTCTTATTTTTGGAAAAACATGGTAGTGTTGGCTCAATAGATCCCGATTCTGTTTGACACTGGTTAGGCCAAACTTGGTTAATCATTTCACTTTTCGATGTCCCAAACTTGAAATTTTACTGTAACCTTAACTCTGACTCATATTCCAACTGTAAATTGCTTTTATAGGGAACTTGTAGTCTGACATCACATCCTGTCTGATTTCACTTCCGCTTATCATAACATGGGGTTGGCATTAACCCTAATCCCTAAGTTACATAGATGGAAAGTGATGTCGGGCAAGAAGTGCCACAGAGCCATAGGTTCACCACAAAAATGCATCAAAAGCCCTAACCCCAACTTAGGTTTGTGCATATATATATATTTTTTTTTAAGCAAAGTTTGATTTGGGCCAACTTGAATCAAATTGAGATAAAGGTCGAATTTGAACTCGAATTAGAAGTCGAATCAACTTGAATTCAAAGCTCAACATAGGTGTTACCATTCCAATTTTGACATAAGTAGATTCCTGCTTTGCTTGCTCTGACTGGACAATGTCAGATTGTGTAGGGACACACCCCCAGTTGGTAACTCCCACCTGACAGATTCAGGAACACATTTCTAGAAGGAATAAACAGAGGAACAGCACAGCATAGAGTTACAAGAGAAGATGCTCCAGAATTGTTATTTCAAAGGGAACACAGGGACTGACTTGTATAGACATGTCAGGAGATGTCACAGGTCCTCTTTAAGGTGTTATACATGTGATTAATGTGTGAAAGGCATCCTATGTCTTAAAGTATATGTCACGGGTGACTGCATAAGCCACAGGTTAAGGGGTATCATTTCACTTAGTAGAAGTGCTCCTCTGAACTCTAATGATAAGTAAATCATGTCTGCCAGTGTATCTAAAACATTAAAGAGCAGTAGATTTGCTGCACTTATGTCATGAAATGCATCCTTTATCCTTACACATACAGAGTCAGAGCAGATTGTGTTTTTATGATAGTGTGCCATATGCAGGAGGCACAATCCAAAATTCCCATTTAAACACCATCTCATTGATATATCTGTGCTAATCTTATTCATTACATTAGCATAGGGAATGCTTTAAGATTTATTCCAAGCAATTTTCCCAATATACTGTGTGTAGAGCACATCCTTCTTTTGATTCTGTGTATAAAATATTTATCATATGTCGCAGTCGTCCTCTGGCGCAGTATTTGTAGATTAATTCCCATTTATTCTGAGCACATGGTAAATTGGAAAGAAATGAGAGCCATTACAGCTGCAGTAGCTGATTACCAGGTTTTGTTTTTGCTGCCGAACCTGCAAATTTATAGAATTTGGTGCAGCTAATGAATAGCTAAGATTAGCAAATGCATTATAATGTATAATTTACCTGTAGTACACAGAACATAGTCTTATTATATCTATAATATACTCTGTAATTACCAGGCACGGCTTGAAACTGGCAAAGACAACTGAGGGTATAAAATGGCAGCAGAATATCTGGGATTCATTTCCATAAGATATGAGTGTATCTATCTTTAATACTGGCATTGAGATGCATCAGAAGACAGCCCTGGAGGGTGTCTGTGAGCTTGGAACTCCCCTGGTCTTCAGAATGGAAGTCTGGCTCTTAGCAGGCACATTACATTTCCATTGAAGACACTGTAACTGCAGTCAACATAGTTTGGTGACACAGAAATCTCAGAGCTAAAAGCCATAGGGACACAATAAATGACAGAGTGGTGCTTGCTCCCTTGTTATCACCAACCCTAAGGCTATGATCACATGGCTTATTTTGGGATTATGCCTCCTCTCCCTGGGCGTACAATACAATCGTATTGTACGCCTAGGGAGATAACTGACATGTCACTCATTCACGGCGCGAAAGCGCCGGGAGTAATGCTTGTCTATGGGGCCGGCGGGCTCCTGCTCCTCCGTGTCGCGGGAGTACGCGCCAACCAGTGCGACTCCCAAAGACCCGGCGTAATTGTGGGGTATACTGTACACCCCGCAATTAAGCCGTGTGAACATACCCTAAGGGTCTCAGTTCATATAAACCCCACAGACACTGTAACCTTACAAGTCTCCAATGTGTGGTTCAGGCCCTTAATATAACGTAAAAGCATTAAAACACATACAAAAATTGGTACACCTACACTTTTCAAGCTGCAAATTGACTATTATTATAACAAAATAATAAAATTAGAGGTGTACTTTATAGTCATACATTATGATGCACTAGGCTGGTACATGGTCTACTATACCATATGCATGTAACATTCTATTTACTCCTGATGGCATAATGGGCTTTTGCTATCCTAAAATACATAGTGTATTGATGAGTCTGTTGCAGGGATCTAAAGGAGAGAGATGTTAACATACAAGTTGACCACTCTTACTCTTTGGTCAATAATCAGCTATATTGCACCACAATATGATATGAGCCAAGGCTGAGAACTTTGACACTGCAGGAATTCCCTTGATATCAACTGCTTTAATGTCCTAAACACATCTAGAAGACCAGTTCCTGTGGTGTAACTCTGTGGTCCATGGTAGGACTATCTACTTTTGTGTAGAAACCTGACTAACCAGTTCAGCCTTCATCCTCTTACTGTATCAACAGACTTGAATTGCTTCATGAAAGCAAACACACCTCTTCAGAGCCATCGTCAAACAGCAGTGATGAATGCAGCTTGGGGGCATTGGGATTATACTTAAAGAGCCTCATCATGCTGCTATAACACCAATCCTTTGGTCACTGCATTGACTGCCAATACAATTTGCCTGCTGACCTATAAAGCAATAACAACTTAGGCCCAAGCTACTGATAAGAGCTACTGAAGCCCATATTCCTTGTCATTGTTTCATATTAATAGGTATGAATGTACTGTCCTTATCCAGGTCCTATCACAATACATTTGGAGCCAGGGGCTGCTCCCATGAAGTACCCACTCTATGGAACTCTGGATGGACCACATTGTTAAATTCTAAAACTCTTAAGTACCTGTTAACTTTAGCAAATAACACAAATATTTCCAAATTTATTAGTTTACTCCTGGACTGCCCTTAAAGTCCCCTGTGGGAAACATGTTTTACAAATGCTGGTTATTGTAGTTATCGTCTGCTGCCCATGTGTCCTTCAGCAGTGCAAATGGCCTCTAGTCACTGGTCCACCAATACATGGTATATGGTAGAATGAGATTTATCTTCAACAAACTTCCCCTTGCAGAGAGCCCAGTGTAGAGATAACATGAAAAGTAGAGTAGACCTTTATCTTTCATCTCTACACCTGGTCCCTAGACCTTTGTCTTTCATCTCTACATCTGTCCCCATGACCTTTATTTTTCATCTCTAAATCTATTGACTAGACCTTTATTTTTTATCTCTAAATCTGTCCACTAGACCTTTATCTTTCTTGTCTAAATCTATTGTCTAGACCTTTATCTTTCATCTATATATTTGTCCACTAGACCTTTAGTTTTCATCTCTAAATCTATTGACTAGACCTTTATTTTTCATCTTTAAATCTGTCCACTAGACCTTTATCTTTCTTCTATAAATCTGTCCATTCGACGTTTATCTTTCTTCTCTAGATCTATTGACTAGACCTTTGTCTTTCATCTCTAAATCTATCCACTTTCTATATTTGCAGAATTAATATTGTAAACATTTCTATGAGCAGGACAATGTTATCCTGATAATGCTATTCTTTAAGAGATCTGTGACATATTCTGACCTTTTAACCACCAATCACAGATTACAGATAAGTTAAGATTTGAAGGTTTAGAATTCAGATATGTCACAGTCTCCACGGTGGGAGTATCATACTAATGTTGATAATACTTAAGAATTAATGGAGATGCGGTATAGTGCAGTGATGGTTCTAGAGGGTAACGTCTGACAGACAGATGATAAATGGTGCACTTGAGCTTTAGAGCAGTGATCAATTGAAAAGAGATTATGTCAGTCTGAGAGAAGGCTACACACACTCGAGCCAAAATTCTTGGCAGATGGCATACTAAAATACTCATTCCCAGACCTTTGTACATGAAATGACAAATAGCTGTCTTTGTCTGCCATTGCTTTGTATGGTAAAATATTTACAGAACTTTTCACACAGTATGAAATAAAATGATATAATCATATAAAGGACAGAGAAATGTAGAGGAATCAAGCCACAGATTGTATATACCACTGACAGACTAGATTATAAGCATTATTATCAATCATAGTTACTACATCACCTCTTCTCTGAAATTGATTTGGGATAACATATTATTGCATTAACAATTTATCCCTTTTAACTGACTAGTGCTGCAATAAATGAATGGAACTCTTGCAGTAAAGATTCAGTATATGTCAGTAAATATCAATATCAGATACATTTTAAAGTTTGTATATGAGCTGCAATACCCAGACCCCGTGCGATTTTACATACAGAGGACCTGTGACACCTCCTGAAATGTCTGTTTTAGTAAATACTTGTCCATTAAAAAACTATTCTCGAGAATGTTTTCTTAGAACATTTTCTTAGTTTTCTTAGAACTGCTGTGCTGTTCCTTTGTTATTTTTTCTAGAAATTTATAACTGAATCTGTCAGCTGGGTGTTGCCAGTTAGGGGTTTGTCCCAGAGTCTGACTTTGTTTAATAAGTGCTGATGGAGTCAATGGCCCTCATTTACTATAATAACTAAAAGTTAGACAGTGTAAACTTAGACAGTCTAGAAATGTACCAGATTTATCACAGTGGCTCATGTTGATTGATAAATTGGTGCAGTTTTAGGCTGATCTAACTCTTAAGTTCTCAGTTCTCAGTTCTTTTTTGGCTTATTTTCTATGCCAGAATTTTGGCACATTTTTGGCACAGTGTGTCACAACTATAGCTTAAAAACTTTAGGTGGACTCTCAAATAGAGCCCAATCTCCAATTATCTGTGGAATTCAAATAATTGATTAGCGTAAGTTTCCCCTTCGGTGAGAGGAAATATTACCCTTTTACAATGGGGAAGAGATAAGACGGAACCATTGGTGTGGACTTAATCAAGTCTCCTTCAAGTCTCAGGCAACTGTTTTTATTGACAAAAACCTGATGAAGTGTGGCAGGTGTCCACACAAAACGCGTTGTGTTTGTATTGTATTTTTACTACTTGTATTTTATTAAAATGACACACTATTTGGATAAATTTATCTTAGTGTCATCTTTTGGTTACCACTTTATTTAATGGTATTTATACCGTAATAAAAATATTGTTCCCTTTTGGTTTTGAGTGCTTTTTTTATAGTGTTCCTAATTTTTTGACTCGCTTAAATTAGTTTTTTTGAAGTTATTGACAAAAACTTGGGATACACCCCTTTTATTCTAATACTAATGAAATATCTGAAATGTTACTTAGCTTACAAAACGTCACTGGCCAGTGACTGGCCAATTAGATTCACATTTGGCAAAAGTTTCTTAAAAAGTGCAAAAGAATAAAAAAACAATAAAACACATCACATGAAGAAGTGCAAACAAACATCTTATGACTCATTACATCATCTCTTGATAAAGTGATTATATATATATATATATATATATATATATATATATATATATATAGCCTTTTAACCCCTTCCCGCTAGCACAGCTTTGCTCTCTAAGGCATACCCTTTCTGTGAAGCCATGTCCTTTTGTTGGATGGGGTGCAGAAGTGTCTAAAAACTGTCTAATATACATAGTAAATGTGGTGGAAAGTATATACACCAGTATTTTGGCACAAATTGCCATAATAAATGTGTTCCAATGTGTTTTGCAGTGTCTGCTAGTTGTGTGAGATGGGAAAGCTCCAGAGGGTATGTCCTAACCAGAGACCCTTATTCACTCGACGAAGACCAAAAGACCTCTTTCTTCAGTATGCCATTTTTGCTTTATGAAATAGCTCAGATTAATGTGCTACAGAGACATTGAGGAAGAAATATATACCTCTACCACATGGTGTCCAATTTTTTTTTTACAAAGCAAGTCTAATGCCAATGGCTGTCATGGTATGCCTATATGGAGATATATATCAGAGGCATACATCCTTTGGCTATATAACTCTAATGGACACTGTAAAACACAGTGTGAAAAACACTTAGGACGGCATGTATGAAATTTGGTGTTTAAACGCCAAATTTAATGCGCATTATAATGGCATAGAATTTGCCTGATTTATGAACCCGCTCTACAGCAGGTCATAAATCAGGCACAATCTAGCGCTAACACGACATTTCTGGCTCGGGTATACCACTTTGAAAGTGGTTTACCTGTTCCAGCAGTAATGCGCCTAGAATTGCCGTAGCAGAGCTATAAATCTATAGCTTCCTAGAGTTCTAGTGCACCCCTCCTCCTGCACACGCCCCGAAATCAGGCACATCAAAAAGTGCCGATTTGAGGATTTGTGCTAATGCGAATGGGGCTGCGCCTGGCCGCCCCTCCCCCCCATGCTTTGGAATTACGCGCTGATTAGCGCATGGTTCCAAAACACACGGCGTATTGTGGTGCATGCTATACACGCCACAATAAGCCGTGTGAACATACCCTTAGTCTAAGGGTCAGTTGCCAGCATTGCTGCATTGTTTTGTCAGGTGTGGCTAACATGACAACACCTCCATACAGTGCCCACTTATTGCATGGATTTTCTAATAGGTCAACTGAACTCCATTAAAAAATGTATTCATCTGTATCAGCAAGAAAATTAAACATTGCTGGACTATGAACTGCTCTTTGTATACCCATACAGACTATGGACACTGTAACTATATGTTTCATGCCACCGTCACTGTATAGTACATGGACCAGTAGTTCATAGTCTATGTATAATAGATCTGGAAACATCTTTGAGCTGATATATTTTCATTTCTTTTTGGTTCATTGCTCATTTTTTGCATCAAATGCTTCATTCTAAAGGTAATTTGATCCAATTGAAATTCCATGCTTGCATTTTGTATGTAGTGCTTTTATTTCTCACTATAGACTTTAAAGTAACATTGGGCTATAGCATTTTTGTTTAAAAAAAATAAAAATAAAAAAAAAAACCCAAAGAAACAGGAAAAACTTAGATTTGACCTTTACATAAGATGCGACCTATAGCTGTCTAATGAAAGCACATTTCCCAGGCATCAATTTCACAGATGAAACATCTAACAGGTAGAAACCAAGTACAAGAGATGTAACATATTTCTGAAACCCATCTGAGATAGCAGCGCTGATACTTGCATGAAAAGTCTTTTTTTGTATGAGTTTCAATGCGGTCATAGAAAAGTTGTATAAGGGAAGATTCACACACACACATTTTTCTAGAAGTGATGGTGCTCACTGAAATCCTTGAGCATAAACTGTTTTTAAAGGGAACCTGTCACATAGATTATGCCCCCCATGCTGAGGACAGCACAAGCTAGTGACAGACATGCTGTTTCCAGTGCTGTGTCCCTTATTCTGTAAGATGCTGTAGTGTTAGAGTATTAAGTGCTCAAATCAGAGTCAGTTTTTTTCATACCCCGCCCACCTGAGGCTAGCCACGCCCACCTCAACTGATAAACCTATTACTTTGAAAAGGTAGAAACATGTGAATAACTGCCATATGGGCGGGGCTAGCCTTTGGTGGGCGGGGATAACATCTACTCATGAATAAGATTTGAGGGGTAAATGCTCTAAAACTGCTGCATCTTACAGAATAAGGGGCACAGCCCTTGAAACAGCATGTCTGTCACTAGCTTGTGCTGCCCTCAGCAAGGGGGGCATAACCTATATGACATGTTCCCTTTAAGGGATGCTAGAAGTCTCACAGTGAGAATTCAAGATTGGGAGACCCCTTTATTACATCAAAATGCCCCAATTTTTATTAAAGTTTATTGACAGGGCCGCATTACTATATACTGCAGTTAGTCCTGCCTATGGGTGGGGGAAGAAACAAGTAACAAGGAAGGGAACAATGGGAGTTAGTCTGTACTTTTCATGCCCTCACCCTATATTAATTTTTCCCCACAATGCCAATTATAGGGGTAGTTTATAAGACATTTTACAGATTGTGCCAAAACATGTATGTGACATGCTACACATTTATTCGTTTAGGTCATTATGTTACTGTTATTATGTTTTTGATGGTTTTCTTGTCTCCATCACCAGTTTTGGATATTGTCTAGAAAAAGTAATCAGTGACTATTTTAGTGCAAAACAATGGTGTAAATTCCATTCAAGAAAAAAGTTTGGCTGGGTTCACACTTGCTTTTTCGGTACATTGCAGGTATCCATAGGGATAAAAAAGGGTATCTTGAGGATACCATGATGTAGCTGTGGCTGGCCCATTGATATTATTAGAACAAACATATTTCTATTTGGGCTATACTTGCTCTATTTTCAGGTGGTAAAAACTTTCCATGCCTGACACAAAAGTGTCATCTACTAGTGTTTTAGGTCCCTCATGAAAACAGCAAAGAGAGCAATTGTATTAATAATAGGACTATGTTTGTTTTGTTAATGTATATGGGCTGACTGCCACTATGTTGCGGTATCCATTGGGGTACCTTTTTCCCTGATACTCAGACAGATACCTGCACTGCATTGAAAAATGAACTGTGAACCCTGCCTGTGTTCCATGAGCAGCATCCATTTGTTTTATGGAGGAAACACATGAAACAAACGTCTTTCTTGTTTCCACTAACCCACATGGCCATCGGCGTTCTATAGCACTCCATGACTACATTACACAGGAGAGCTCACATTTAGTGAATACGTTTATTTTTGTTACATTTATGTAGATCCCATTTCCGCTTTTATTGTCGGCACTGATTGGGTAGTGTCAAAGTCTAAATGGTAAATCATAGCAGAAGAGTGGCCCAATGCGTATTGAGAAGACAAGTATGGAGTAAGACAGAAGAGTTGACAGATCCTCTTTAAGTGTATTAATGCCCTCATGAAATACTAAGCAACAGTCCCTTAAGGATATTGTTGCATGTTGTCCACACTGATGTGCTCTCTCAGAGACAATGGAACTTGCTTTAAAGGGTGCGACATTTGAGCTCACAGCCTTCCCATATGTACACACATCAATGCTAAATAAAGTGAAGGTGCAGCCTGAGACTAAAATGACAATCACGGCTATTATTTCAACAAAATGATGCTAATAACACTGCTCGCATGAGCTCAAGACAAAGCATGACATAGGCGTAAAGGAAACAATACTGAGAAAATGCTCCGCATTCTTTATATTTGGCTGGACATAAAGTTCTCATTTCCAAACTACTTCTCACCCCATTTTATGTCATTCCTCTCACATAAAAAGCATCCATCATCTGTTAGGATTTATGCTTGTATTGATTCTGTCATATCTGTCACTAAACATTTCTCTATCCGCATATATTACATTTCCATTCTTGACGTGACCAATTCAATAATATGTCCGACATATAATTTCATGCTCAATAACTTCAATAAGTATGGCAAAATGCATACAGATTGAAAAGAAGCTGAACACGTGAATATTTTGTATTAGAACTGCAAGTCTATTAAACGTGTGTACATGTGTGTATGTGTACATGTATTTATGTTTGTGTGTGTATGTGTTTGAAAGTGTGCATGTGTACGTGTATGTATGTGTATGTTTGAGTGTGTATTTATGTGTGTGTGTATGTATGCTTGTGTGTGTACGTGTACGAGTATGCATGTATATGTATCTTTGAGTGTTTATTTATGTGTGTGTGTATGTATGCTTGTGTGTGTGTACGTGTATGCATGTTTGTGTATATTTCAGTGTGTATTTATGTGTGAGTACGTGTATGCATGTATATGTATATTTGAGTGTGTATTTATGTGTGTGTGTATGTATGCTTGTGTGTGTGTACGTGTATGCATGTTTGTGTATATTTCAGTGTGTATTTATGTGTGTGTGTATGTATGCTTGTGTGTGTACGTGTATGCATGTACAGTATGTTTATATTTGAGTGTGTATTTATGTGTGTGTATGTATGTGTACGTGTATGCATGTTTGTGTATATTTGAGTGTGTATTTATGTGTGTGTATGTATGTGTACATGTATGCATGTTTGTCTATATTTGAGTGTGTATTTATGTGTGTGTGTGTATGTATGCTTGTGTGTGTACGTGTATGCATGTACAGTATGTTTATATTTGAGTGTGTATTTATGTGTGTGTATGTATGTGTACGTGTATGCATGTTTGTGTATATTTGAGTGTGTATTTATGTGTGTGTATGTATGCTTGTGTGTGTACGTGTATACATGTATGTGTATATTTGAGTGTGTATTTATGTGTGTGTATATGTATGCTTGTGTGTATGTGTACGTGTATATATGTTTGCGTGTGTGTATATTTGTGTATGTGTACATGCATGTGTTTGAAAGTGTGTACTTGTATGTATGTGTGTATTTGAGTGTGTATTTATGTATGTGTGTGTATGCATGACCCCCAGGGCAACGCTGAGTCTGCGCGTCCTGCCCTCCACCAACCTTCCTTCCTTTGTTCCTAATCCCCACCTCCCTGCTGTGGCCTCCCAGTAATGACACGACACACCTGTTTGGATTGAATTGGCCACAGCAGCCGTTTTATTAACAAAAATACACATAAATATAAAACAACCAGTATAAATATAATATAAATCTGTAAACCGGTATATAAATATATATATGTATGTAAATATATACATCCACGTATAAATAATCCGACTCTACCCGTGCCTCTCCATATACATATATATATCTATATACAACCACATAAATAACCCAAACAACTCTTTCAACCAACCAGTACCAAATATGGGGCCGAGGTCCTTGGAGCCCCAAAACCGACCCGGCAACCAAATCCCCGAAAGGACAAACCACCATTTGCCCCCAGCCGTACTCCACTGGCTCGGAGGCCCAAAAGCCATACTCTATGGCTCCTCCATTTTGCTCCCCAGGGATAACACCCCGAAAGAGCCCACCTTCGCCGGGCCGTCCAAGTTACCCAAACTCTGAGGGAATCCTACCCCGAAGAACTCCCTCACCAATTTTCTCCACCACTCCAAGAACCTCAACCGCCCACGGCCACCATGACATAACTAGTCCCCAGCACCAAACTTTGCCGAGAACCACACCCCACGAACCACACCCCCTATGCACCGAACCCTACTTTAGGGCGGGCGAGTGGGACTGCCTCACACGTGCTGCGCCGACTGCGTTCCCGGGAGGAGAGGCGGCCTTAAATACCGCCCCTCCCTGCGCCCGAACTCCTCCCCGACTGCCGCGTCACTGCTGCGCGCTCCGGCCACGCCCAGCGTGTCGGGTCATGCCGCGCCTCCCCTCATGGGGGCGGGGCCCCGGTCAGGCGCGCGGTCTTGTTTGTCTGTGTTTCTTATGTTAGCAAACACCCCTCCTAATTAGTGGGCTTGGCCAAAATGACCATACATATTGCTAATAGATGTATGTATTCAAGCATACCAGAATACCAGCACCATCTACACAAATTAGTAATAAAATAGGTTGTCTAAATATCACATTGTCATAGGAAGTCACCAGTCCAACAACATTTTGCCAAATTTCTGACCCGCTAAAGCTTCTGTCCTCAACTATGATTGCTGTTATTATAATGAGGAGATGTCAGCCAACCCAAATTCAGATGAAAAAGGATCCCCAGAAAGGCCGAATGTTCCAGAAAACCAACCCAAAAAACAATCACTTGTCTCCTGTTGTAAGACACACAAATTTCCAAAACTCCCCGGGAAAACAACATGGGAAAGCAATGTTTGGGCCTGGAACCCTTTTGAACATGGTTTCTTTTTCCCAAGCAGGACACAGCCCTAAAGTTTATGTCCCAGTGCCAAGCTTTGGGTTTTGGAACTTTTTTAAAGGTTTAGAACCTTTCTGCCAAACTTGAAAAGTAGAACTAAAAAATAAAATATTGTTCTTGAACCTAAGTCTGGGAAACGGGGAAAGACAAATCGGGTTTATATCGGTTTCCAAAAGAAACCCCAACCTCTCCCTGAACTTGCCAAAATTTCATAATGTTTATTTTTCAATTTTTAAAAGTTTTGTTGGGGTAAAGTAAAAAGGGCAACTTGGGATTGTGTTTTTTATGATTTGGGGGCGGGCTGCTTCCAGTTTTTTAAATTGCTTAAGGTTTCAAACTTTTTTAACAAGTGATATTTCCAATTTTAAGGGGCGGCCCCTTTGGTAGAATAACAAGCATAAAATAAATGAACTCTGTAGAAAAAAGTTTTGGGCCCCCATTTTTGCCTTTGCCATACTAAACCCCTGGGTTTAAATGAAATGATGAAGTTTGCCCTTTAAAATGCCCTTTTATTTATTCCCCGCCTCGGGACGGCTTATTCAATGACAGTGTATGTGATGAATGGCATGTTTCGCAGTTTGAGCTATTTTTTTTTTAACTGAAATTTTTAAATTTTTAAAAATGTTTTTGTAAGGGATTATTTCACATCCCGGGGGTTGCCTTTTTGTTTGTTTGCCCCGGCGTTGATTATGGCGGCAGTAGCAATTAAATGGGGTTGTTAGCCATTATCACTTTCTGTTGGGAGCATTTTTGGGGTTTCCCGACTTTCTCTCCCCCGGCAATCATTGCTCCGGCTGTCCGGGCAGGGTGGTCGGGATCGTGAAAGTCCCCCCCCTCAGAGTATCTTTCACAGCACGGGGGTTTGTTTTTGTTTTTAAGGGACAAATTTTAACCCTTTAAAAAAATCTGCAGCCTTCTCCCCTACTTTTAAAAAAACCCTTTTTTTTTCCATTTGTCCCTCTAAAAAAAAAATTTTTCTTAATAAAAGTAAAGTACAAAGGGACCCCATCCTTCTAAATACTAACAAAAAAGAGGCCAAAAATAATAATCTGGCAAATCATTTGGTTTGGACACATAAAACCTAACTTTTAAACCCCAAAAATAAATTTAAAAAATAAAAAATTCCCTTAAAAAGAATGAAAAATTCCTCTGTCATGCCCAAAGAGAAACAGAATTTTCCAAAGTTTTAAATAAAAAGCAGAAGTCCCAAGGTTGAAAAAACCCTAATTTAAATTTTGTTAAAATTAACAAATTTTCCCAATTTTTTTTAGTCACCCTTTAACGTATTTATCTATTTCTTTTCTTTCATTTTAAAGTAACTTTTGGGAGACTTAAAACTGTGTAAATTTTTCTAAAAAAAATTTTTAAAAATGAGGTGTTTTTAAATTTTTGGGAAACTGGTAGTGTTTTTTTGTAAAAAATTACTTTTTGTACAAGAAACTGATGCTTGTTTATCTTGTGATTTTGCCCAAAACAAAATCAAATAGAAAACTAACTCGGTTTTCTGCACCCCAAAAGTTAGGTTTCCAAAACCCCATTTTTATGTACAGGGAA
This sequence comes from Phyllomedusa bahiana, assembly GCA_025379985.1. Taxonomy (NCBI): domain Eukaryota; kingdom Metazoa; phylum Chordata; class Amphibia; order Anura; family Hylidae; genus Phyllomedusa; species Phyllomedusa bahiana. Next base: position 89,947 of record JAODAL010008366.1, on the reverse strand, counting down.
GTACACCCCCCTTTGCCCTTTAAAATCTGAAAATTTAATGATTCCCAAAAAATTTGTTCTAAAATTTCCAAAGTAATTTTTATCAAAAGAGACAAACTAAGAAAGCAAAAGTGGGACAGAAAACACTTTTTGGTTTGGGAATAGTTTTGCAACAAGCTCATATGGAAGTAATATATTTAAATACAGATAAGTGTATATTATATAGGTAATTAAAAAATAGAAAAAAGGATTTATTTTTTTTCACTTTTCCCAGTTTAATATTGGAGAAAACCTGTTTTTGGAAAAGTAACCCACATAAAGGGGGCATTTATGATCGGGGTTTTCACCTTTTTGGTTTTAAAATCCCCTAAGTGGGGCAGTCTATGATGTAAAATGGCCAAATTGAATGTGTTAGGGTGCATTATTCGTAAGACTCGAAAAACTTTTTAATGGGGCGAAACATGGGGGGGGCTTTTCTGGGGGGTTTATGGAGGCGTATCGCCCCACACCGTAATTTTTAGACACAAAATGAATTTTGGTTTCCGAAAAATGGGGCCCCTTTTAAATTTGCTTGGGAATCCGGGGCAGTTGAAATTGGGGTTTTTTGTGGTCTGCCTGAGTTGGGGGGTTTTTTAAAGGGTGGAGCTAGATTTGCTGTCGGGATAAAAGGGGCCCCTTAAATTTTCTAAACCTTCACTCCAGTAACTTAAAAAAAAGTGATTTTTTTAAAAAAAATTTAAAAACCAAAATTATAAATGTAATTTTTAAAAAATTGTAAAAAAAAATGTTATTTAATAAAAATTAATTTTAAAAATTTTTAATATCCCAAAAATAAAAAAAATTTTCTTCCTATAAAATGTTTTTTAAAAATTAAAAAAAATTTTAAAACTAGTTTTACATTAAAAAATCAACTGTGAGGGTTGTTCAAAATTTTTTTAATTTTTAAAAACTTTTAAATTTGAAATTTATTTTTGCTGCTCTTTATTCTATATACAGCACGAGGTAGCACACCACAGGTCTTGCCAGCACCTGTGGTCCACCAAGCAAGATCACTACCATAGTCTCAATTCACTAACATGTCATTCTAATGACTTTTCTGTTATTTCCAGGCTATCTATAGCCTTTATACATGTTTGGGGCATTACTAATGTGCCTAAGTTCGATAATGCGCCTAACACATAGGCGAGGCGCGTCGAACTTTAGACCTCATTTATAATCGCACAAAAACCACTTTCATACATTCAGGCGCATTATACACTGAAAACGAGACTCGACAATTCTCTTCTAAGCACCTTCCTTCATACATGTCTCCCTGTTTTACCCTGCTGAGATGCTATGTATTTAAGATTACTAGAGTCTAAATTCCATTTTAGTTGTAGTACTAGTTCAAACATTTTATAACATATGGTCTCCAAAAATTTAAAAATGTTCTTTGTGAATATGAAAAATATAGAATAACTTATTCCACTGATTCTTTGGTTCTGTTAAAGCCATTGTCAAGAATATCTAAAAATAACCTCTATTCTTCTAATTATAAACCAGGGGTACATACGGTGTCCAACAAACAGCAGCGGCTGTGCAGCACAGAGCATATCAAAAACCGCTGCATGCAATTTTATTGTTTCTTAACTGCATCAAAAATACATGTAGAAAATCATGGATTTTTTGGTGGATTTGCAATTAATTCTTATTTATAACACAGGTAACATTTGTGCAGTTTTTCAAACTTTTTTCCATTAAAACCCCTAGAAGAAATTCACATTTAACCATTGCATCCAAATGTAAAAGTTCAAATGTGTTTTCAGACTTCTTATAAGCCAAATTTTTCAATAAAGCATTAAAGTGAATATCCCACCAAGATACCAAGAACTCTATATGTGACACTAAATTATAGAAATAAAAATTTGGAGTATCTAGTCCATCTTAATCTTTGGGGTTTTGTCAAATATATTGGCTTTCATTGATTCAAAACAAATCTTTCATAAACTGAACTAGACAAATTTTGAAAACCTTTGGAGAGATACTCATCTTAATTATTGAACTCTAATCAGCAAAATCTAATTGAAGTTATTTCCCTCATTTAAATGTATGTATTATATATTGCAGTGATGGATCCAGGTAAAATTTTGCTAATTCTTCTCTTAAATACCGAGTTACCTAAAATAATCAGTATACGTTTCCCAATTGTCCCTGCTGCCTATAGTTCTCTGTTGTCTCAGTACGACAGACTACCAAAGTTAATAATAATTTTCACCAGATATGAGAATATATTTTGGACACGATCAAGATCACAGCATAATGTCATCCATGTATAGTGACACTTTATTACTGCAATCAATGGGCCCAAAACCTTTGATTTTACCATTTCATAACTTTCTAATGGCTGATTACAGTGATTCAATAACAATTGAAAGGCACAGTAGAAAGAAAGAGCAACCCACTGTCATTAGTTTCTCAATCCCAAATTTGTATGTAATTTTTACTACTACTTGTTCCACTGGATCAGCATATAATAATATCACCCAAAACAACTACAGGTATAACACCTAGAATAAAGATACATAAAACATTAACTTTAATAAAAATAAATAAGAAATGAGAAAGAAACGAAAAACACACCCTCAAATATACCCTTTTCAAAGACCTGTCTGCCTCAAAAAATGGGAAAATCGCCCAAAAAAGGGCGCCCCCACACTGGAACCTAAAACAACCTGTCCCTAGCTACATCTAAATGAAAAAAAAAAAAAACACATATACCACCAAATGGAGTGCACAAACAAAAAAGTGCTGTGATAAATAACAATACAACAGAAATATACGTTTGATGTTCAATAATACTATGAATTGATGATGCGTCATAGGAAGATGATTCAATAACGCATAAATAATTCCAATATTCCAACGCGTTTCCCCCCTGATACTGGGTTCATCAGGGAAAAATTGCAGTTGATAACAAAAATTACGGAACAATCTAAGAAAAAAACAAAAAGATGTATGCAAATAAATATAACTCACGTCCCTTAATGATGGAAAACAGGGCTGGTAAGATAGGGGACGGGGCCCAAAGGTAAGTCATTACAGATCCCCGCATCTGATTACGGGAGACAGGTCCAGTCTCAGAAATCCAGATAGCGGGATCTGTACATGACTTATCTGGCCCCCGCCTCTATCTTACCAGCCCTGTTTTCCATCATTAAGGGACGTGAGTTTTATTTATTGCATACATCTTTTGTTTTTCCTTAGATGTTCCGTATTGTTTTTAAATCAACTGAAAATTTTTCCCTGATGAACCCCAGAATCTAGGGGGGAAACGCGTTGGAATATTGGAATATTTATGCGTTATTGATCATTTTTCCTATGACGCATCATCAATTCATAGTATTATTGAACACCCAAACGATATTGTCTTTTGTATTGTTATTTATCACAGCACTTATTTTTTTGTTTGTGCACTCCATTTGTGGTATAATTTTGTTTTTTTTTTTTTCTTGTGTAGCTTAGGGACAGGGTTAGTTTAGTTTCCAGTGTGGGGCGCCCTTATGGGGCGATTTCCCCATTTTTGAGGCAGACAGGTCTTGATAGGTATATTTTTAGGGTGTCTTTTCGTTTTCTTTCTCAATTCTTATTTATTTTTATTAAAAGTTATGTTTTATGTATCTTTATTCTAGGTGTTATACCTGTAGTTGTTTTGGTTTAAATTGTATTGGTATTAACCAGAAACTTCATTTCATTATATCAAGGGTTCTCTACACCTATACATCGTGCTTAAGTAGAGTACATGGTAGTGTTTGTGTTTATAATAAAAAATCACCCAGAAAATAAGCATTCAAATTTTCAGCCAAAGGACAGATTAGTTCAATCAAAGGCTTTTATAAAATCCAGTGCAAAGACAGCTCTTTCTTCTTTTTTTCAGACTATTTTCAAAGGGTTACAAAGTCTCCTACAATTACTTATAGTAGATTCCGTGGGAAAAAATCCCACTTGTTCTCTATGAATGATATTGCTTATCACCTTTTTAATCTTAAAGCCAAATGAAGAAGACACGTATTTATTGAGCCTTCATTAACCCCTTAAGCCGAACGCCTGAAAAGTACTTAATGACCAGCACATTTTTTTAGTTTTTGCCTCCTTACGTTTCAACAGTCGTAACTTTTAGATTTTTTCAATGACGCAGCTGTATGAGGCCTCGTTTTATTCGGGACAAGTTGTATTTTTTGGGGTTATAGTTTAAGTTCCCTTATAAATTATTGCAGAATTTTTTTCAATTTTTTTTTCATTTTTTTTTTTACGCCATTCACATTTCACACCTAATACGTTGTTATATTAATTCTACAGATTATTACGGTCATGTAGATACCTAATATGTGTAAAAATTTTTTGTGTGTGTAATATATGCACAATTATTTTTTATTAAATATTTATTTTATTTTATTATTGATTTCAATTTTTTCTACACTTTTGTTTTTTTACTTTCTCCCCATGAAGGGATAACTGTGTTACATTTTTTTATACTTAGTAATGTATTAGCATATTGATATATGCTAATGCATTGCAATCTGTTTCAGTTTGGCAGCGATCAGGGCAGCACACAGTCTGCCCCGATTGCTAGCTTCTTACACAGACAGCCCTGGGGCTACTCTAAGTCCCTAGGGCTGACTGTGTAGCCATTCCCCGTGCTCTGTCGCGGCACTGGGCGTTCCGATCACCCGACAGAGCAGGGAAACCCTTTGATTACGCTGTGGTCACTAATGCGGCAATCAAAGGGTTAAAGTACGGATGTCTGCAGCAACGCTATAAGACTTCGTTGCAGACGAACGACCTGAAATGCCTGCCTGGTGGTCGTTAAGGAGTTAGGAGAACCTGTCACATAGGTTATGCCTCTTACTGAGGTCAGCACAAGCTAGGGAAATACAGGCTGTTTCCAGCGCTGTGTCACTTAGGATATGTTCAAACTGAGTTTTTTTAGTAGTGTGTTTGGATCCGTTTTTTGGACCCAAAATGAACACAAAGCACGAATCTTGCAATGCTGCGTGTTTTACATGCGTCTTTCTGATGCGTCTTTCGGATACATTCAAAGAACTAATATGTCAATTGATCTATTTTACGCAGTAGACAGCCTATTTAAAACTATAGGGTAGGTTTCTGCTGCACAGAAAACGCATCCAAGCATGCACCACACTTTGGGTGCATCTTTGGAAACATTTACGCAGTGTTTTTCAATCCGTTTTTTTGGATCGAAAAATGTATTGAAAAACGCAGTGTGAACATACCCTTGTTTTGTAAGATGCAGCAGATTCAGAGCAATTAATGCTCGAATCAGTCAGTTTGCAGCCTATTCTGCCAGAGAAGAGTCCACTTAATTCATGAGCAGGCGCTAATCCCACCCACTTGTGACTAACTCCACCCACTTTCAGCTGATTCAACCTGTTACTTTGAATAGGTAGAAATCTGTGAATAACCGGGAGAGGGGCTGGGCCAGTCGTGGGTGGGTGGGCCTAACAGCTGGACTCTTCTCTGGCAGAACAGACTGTAAACTGCCATATTTGAGCATTATGGGCCACATTTATGAACACTGTGTAGGTCTAAAACTCACTTTGTTGCCCATAGCAACCAACCAGAGATCCCCTTTCATTTTTTCAGAGCACTATATGAAATAAAAGGGGAGCTCTGATTGGTTGCTATAGGCAACAAAGTGAGTTTTAGACCGACACAGTTTTCATAAATGTGGCCCTAAATGTTGTGAAACTCCTGCATCCTACAGGGACCCACCGCTGGAAACAGCATGTCTGTCACTAGCTTGTGCTGTGCTTGGCAAATGCAGCATAATCTATGTGACAGGTTCCCTTTAAATGCTCTCTAGAACAAATGCAACAATAAAGGGAGTAAAACTTTTTAAAAGTTCAAAAAATTTTAAAGACACTCTCATAACTCCCATTTTTAATTTCAAAGATTCCAAAGCATTTTTTGTATTTCTTGGAGATGAGGTAACCAATTTCCCAAGTAAAGCAAAATTTTTAGGAAAATTCAAATCTCTCCAGCACTTAATTTTTTTACTGTGGACAATCATTGTGCTTTGAATAAAGTTTTAAGTCTTTTTCCCATCAATATTTCAATAAACAATTTTGAATTTTAACAATTTAAAATTAAGCTACCATATATTCTCGAGTACAAGTCGACCCAAATATAAGCCTAGGCACCTACTTTTACCACAAAAAACTGGGAAAACTTATTGACTCGAGTATAAGCCTAGGGTGGAAAATGCAGCGGCTACTGGTAAATTTCAAAAATAAAAATGGATACCAATAAAATTATATAGGCCGGATTAGGCAGTTAAGTGTCCCCCATAGGCAGGTATAGGCAGTTAAATGTCCCCCATACAGGGGCATAGCTACAAGGGGTGCAGTGGTAGCAGTCGCTTCCGGGTCCAGCAGCCCTTCTGCCACATAAGAAGACACCACTATTGTAAATGGCGCATGGTAACTGGAGGCCCCATTTCACTTTTTGAACTAGGGCCCAAGAGCTTGAAGTTATGCCCCTGCCCCCACAGGCAGGTATAGGCTGTTTAATGTCCCCTATAGGTAGGTATATGTCATCGAAGGCGGTTAAATGTCCCCCATAGGCAGGTAAGGCAGAAATGTCCGCCATAGGCAGTTATATGTTCCCCATAGGAAGTTAAATGTCCCCCATAGGCAGCTATAGGCAGGTATATGTCACCCATAAGCAGGTATAGGTAGGTATATGTCCCTCATAGGCAGATATAGGCAGTAAATGTCCCCCATAGGCAGGTATAGGCAGTTAAATGTCCCCCATAGGCAGGTATAGGCAGGTATATGTCCCCCATTGGCATGTATAGGCAGGTATATGTCCCTCATAGGCAGACATAGGCAGGTATAGGTAGGGATATGTCCCCTATAGGGAAGTATTGGCAGGTATATTTCCCCCAACGGCAGGTAGAGGCAGGGTTTTAAAAAAATAAAAAATACAACTACTCACCTATCTCCCCCACTGCTCCGAGGCTCTCCATGTGCTCCATCTTCTGGCACAGGCAGTGCAGGCAGCATGATGACATAGCATGCTGCCTTTGCCGGAAACTGCAAAAGGCCACAAGTCTGCTTGCAGCCTTCCGGAGTCCTATTATGTATCAGGGAGTGCTCGCCATGGCAGTGCCCTGACACCGATGGGTAACCGGAGAGTCAGCTGTATGCGCTCCCAGGAGTCACATACTGCTGAAGCAATCCCCGCTAGCGCCCGCACACTGGCAGCTAGCGGGGAGTCCCCGGAGTCGATTGCTAATCTCTTATCAATTGACTTGAGGCCTTAACAACTAGCTTAACGACTATTAGTGACTTCACAACTCAATAAATTATATGTCCCCCAGTGTAGGTAATAGGGTCGCCCAGTAAGTTATAAGTCCCCCAGTAGGTGGATATATAGTTTTATGTCTCCCAGTAGGTAGGTGTATAGGTTATAGGTCCCCCAGTAGATATACAGGCAAGTTATATGTCCCCCCAGCAGGTATACAGATAGGTTATATGTCCCCCCAGCGGGTATAAAGATAGGTTATATGTCCCCCAGCGGGTATATAGATAGGTTATAGGTCACCCAGCGGGTATACAGATAGATTATATGTCCCCCAGCGATTATATAGATAAGTTATAGGTCCCCCAGCAGGTATATAGATAGGTTATAGGTCCCCCAGCAGGTATATAGATAGTTTATAGGTCCAACAGAACATATATAAGTAGATTATAGCGTCCCCTGCACATTTATAAGTGAATTATAGAGTCCCCTGCTCATTTATGAATAGGTTATAAGTCCCCCATCATGTATAGAGCTAATTAAAAGTAACAAATTGACACTACTCACCTTACCTCGCCGCCTGTGCTGTGTACTCTGGTGAGCCGCATCCTTCCTGCACCTCACCAGAGTACTCTGCGGAATAGAGAGACTTCGCTCTCCACTCCGCAGAAGCATCTGACTTTATGTGCATCCGGCGGACGCACATACAGTTAGTCCTGGCTCCGCTGCAGTCACCGATCGCCAAGGTCCTAAGCCGGTACCTTAGCGATCGGTAACGACTTAGGACCATAACGATCGGCGGCGGATAGTGGTGGCGCCAGAGACTACTGACGGGTGACTTCCGTATAAACCGAGGAAGGCTTAGAGAAAGCGTGGTTACACGCGAAACAGCTGTTGCCTTTCTGTCGCTCCTGTGTGAGCTTTTTGTATTCCCAAACGCCCTGTGTTGCCACAAGATGCCGAATAAACATAGATTTTAACCCGACTTATGGTGAGTGCCGTGAAGACTTTATTCCTTCTATATACTTACTATAAACCGAGGAAGGCTTTTCAGCACATTTTTTGTGCTGAAAAGCTCGGCTTCTACTCAAGTATATACTAATTATTGGGTTTGCCACTATTTAAATATTTATTTAAATATTTAATTTGTGTAATGTTATAGCCACAGCCTGTTGATCCTAAAATATTATATTGAATTAATACTTTTCACCGTACATTTTCTTTTTGTCCACACCAGAGTTTGGTGTATAAACTCACTCCTGATAAAATAGTGGTTTAGTCAGTGAATTCTCAAACTTGCTATTATTTTGTATGATTAGGTTTATTAAAACATAATGTAATGGAAATAGTTTTTATATGTCTTCCATATTGTGAGTTTATTAACATTAATCTTATTTATTTGTAACAACATTTTTACTTGTTCCGAAATATACCAATCCCTATTACGAAGCAATAAACAGTTTTATTCACCATCATATCCTATATGGATGGACAGCAGGGAATGATTTGATATTCTTTGCTCCATAATTATTAAATAAGATATTGATCTCATCAGACCGTTACTCATATGCTAGGTTGATTATAGGTAAGAATATGTTTAAGCCCCTTTCTTTGATCAAATTCAAAAGAAATGTAATACCTGATTAACATCATCTAAAATAAGTACTAAAGAAGTTAAACAATGTTTTAAAAAAAATCTAAAAAAAATTGTTTTAAAATTTCAGTAAAATAAGACAGAGGTAATTTCTTCCAAGCTAAGCTGTTTACTTCCAAATGGTAATACAAATCATAAGTATGTGACTGCTGCAGGCAATCAGTGAGCGCCGGGGGGATGTGCCTGTTCGGTAGTAGAAGAATGACAACAGAAGACCAGGCAGACACAGCACTGAAAGTGAGGACCGGGGGAAGATGATTAACATTTTTTTTTTTATGGGGTTCAGGAAGCATTATATTATTATTTTCTTTAAGGAAGTGGATAAGTCCTTTAAGTAGAACATTGTTATCCCCTCCATCCATTTTTCAAACCTCATATCAGGATATAAATTCTTCAAACACTGTGACCTTCTCAACAAGATGTTTGCTCATATTTTCTTGGAGAGCACTTAGTGCTACATGTATGATTTCTGGCGCTGACAGGCCAGTTCTAAAGGTAGTATAGACTGCGCCAGAATGTATGAACCTATTCTCTTGCAGTTCATACATACAGGCGCAGTGTAAAGCTAATACCACTAGTCTGGCTCAGACACCACCTTTATCCTGGTCTGGCTGTTTTAACTGTTCTGCGCCAAAATTTTGGAGTCAAAGAATCATAAATGTGTCTACTTCTGCAAATGTGGTGCGACGCCCCCAGAATGCCCCAAAACTTTGACACGCTAAAAAGTGTCAGGCGTGGTACCGAGGCGCTTATCGCGCCAAAGTTTGGAGTACACCTGTTTATACATCTATAGAACTGGTCTCCTACAGCTTTTTGAGGCCAGAATTCTGGTGCAGCCCCGTTCATACATGTCGCCCTTAGTGTTTGACTAACTCTGGTTTCCAACTCTAGGAAAACATGTATGAAACCTGGCGCTGACAGACCAGTTGTAAATAACTTTAAGGCAGTGTAGAATGCGCCAGAATGTATAAACCTGTTCTTCTGCAGTTCATACATACAGGTGCAGTCTAGTGCCAATACAACAAGTGTGGCGTTAAAGAATCATAAATTTGTCTACTTCTATGAATGTGGTGTGACGCCCCCAGAACGCCCCTAAACTTTGCCGCATTAAAAAGTGTCTTTGGCGCATTACAAAGGTACTTTGGAGTGCACCTGTTCATATATTTTTTTTGGCTCACAATAGATCAGAAAACTGGTGCAGCCCCATTCATACACCCTTTATCTTTATTTTACTAAGATTGTCCCTGATTACTATAACATCCGACTTTGCTGATCCTACCAGGGCAGAAAGCTTAGTTATAGCAATATCACAATTTCCTGAATTACCGTATTTTTAGAACTGTGAGACCCACTGGACTATAAGACGCACCTAGGTTTTAGAGGGGGAAAATAGGAAGAAAAAAATTTGAAGCAAAGAATGCAGTTTTTTTTGGTACCATTTTGCGATACATGTGACTTTTTGATCACTTTTTTATTCATATTTTTTGGGGGATATTAAATGCAAAAAACCCACATTTTTGCCGTTTGGAAATTTTTTTCTTATATGGTGTTCAGTGTACGGGGTAAATGATGTTATATTTTAATAGATCTGACTTTTATGGACATGGTGATACCAAATATGTGTGACTTTTTTGTTTTATTATTTGCAAAACGACAAAAGGAGGTGATTTAAACTTTTAATATTTTTTTTAAACCTTTTTTCTTTTTACTTTTTTGCTCAGTCCACTAGGGGGCACACTTCCTTGTCCTACATACAGCAGTACTAGGATAGGATATTTCATTCATTACCTAGTACACCCTGCCATAGGCTGGGTGTAACAGGTGTACATACATGGCAGCTGCAGAAGCCTGCATGAGGCTCCAGCTGCCATGGCAACTGATCCCCCCTGCAATTACATTGGGGGTTATCGGACAGAGGGGCGGTGCTCAGCACCGCTCCTCATTCAGCTGGCGACGGCAGAGGTGTTAAGAGCAGGGATGAAGCAGGCTCCATCCCTGCTGCTAGCAGCGCCCGCAACGAGTGGCCGCCAACGCCCACCTGCACCGCACTGAACAGAAGGCGCCCGCACTCTGTGGCTGTCGAGCGCCTGCCACCCAGACCTACCGCATGCGGCCCACAAATAACGCTTGCTATCTGTATGTACTAAGTGCTTGCCATCCACGTTCAACGCTCTTGGGCCAGCAGGAGACTGGAGTTTCACCATGATTTGGGGGAAAAAAAGTCCGAAAAATATGTCCACTCCTTATATAAAGGTACCTTAGAATCAATATAATAACAACAATCTCTGTAGTCTCCCATTTAGTCTTCTCTCTTCTATCTTTCATTTGCTCGTTTGAAGCAAATGAACCAAACCATTTGCACATATGTGCTCCTTTTTATGTTTTTATTTCTTGGTTTCAACCTAGATGCAAAAAAGTTGTTGATTTAAAAAGAGAGGGAGAATTTAAATATCTATCAATCGTCTCAATATATCGCTAATGGGTAAATGACCAATGGATTTTTTTTAATTCTTTGTATAGCTCTTTCTTTTTAACTTGCCACTATTTTTTTTATTTTATGTTTATTTAATATTATGATCTACAACTATATTTCCTTAGTTAAAAGAATTTATAATACCTTATATAAATTATTCAATCATTCAAGAGTCATTTCCAGAACTTACTGAACCGATAATCCTTATAATGGCTAAATAGTTAAAGTTGCCAGTTCTAGAAAAATTTAGAAAACAGTTCCAACATGTATTACATATATTATAGGATATGAAGAATTCTTTCCTTAAATATGATTGGTGGACTCAAACACACAGCCCGCAGCAACCAGAGTGAAGGAGCAGAGATGAGGGGCATGAAGTGTACATGCATGAGAATGATTATGAACAATGCTAGTTGGATTAGGGGGTGGGTGCAGAGAAGTTCTAGATTTTGGCTGCAATGCATTGTGGGACTTGTAGGAAATAGCTGCAGGAGGACTTCTGACACTCCCACAACCAGTTTCACTGATCTTATAATAGATGAATATCTAGGCAAAATAGAAGAAAAGAAACACATGAATGTAGTGGGATATCTTTACTTTTCAATATAAATGCTGTTTATAGTGTTCTATGAAACCATTAATCTCCCAGATAACCCCTTTAACTAACAATTCCTTAATAAGATAATCTGTAACTGAAAATGCAGTTTCAATGGTGACTTAGCCAGTATTTCCAACAATAATATAGTAAGTAGAGCCTGTGCATGTTATTCTTTTTCTGCTGAACTGTTAGCAGATGTGTCAGACGGCGGTGGTGAAAGGGAGGATAACAATTGTACAGGGGTACACAAGAAGGAGGGCTGGAAATTAGATACCACTATCAACCTCAATTATGTCAGGGTAAATTGGAATCATACATAGGAGGGGTCTATACAGCACAATCCGTCTCACACACATACTCAGGCCACACTGTCTCCTGCACAATGTGGGGCTGATCAGGATAAACTACTCGACAGCTCAATCTCACACTTGCCCTTCACTTAGCTTTGAGCACCACACATATCCCCAAACAGTCAACAACCCCAGGAACACACACACTGCCACCTCCTTTTCAAGTGAAAGGACTTGATGCCACTGGTAATATGCACCATCAGCCACTTAACCTCTATATAGATATTTGGGATTTATTAGGGCAGCAAGGAAAACTATTAAAGTTTTAGGCTTAATATAAGGGTACATTGCTTAGTTACAAAAATTATAAAATAAAAGGCATACATAAAAATGTGCACAACAGTATGTAACCAAAAGGGATGAAATAACGAAAAACAGACCATTACCAATTGGATTGGTGCAAGGTCCTGCCGAGGGGCACAGTTTGAAAAATACTTTGGCCAAAGTCTTACAATCTTACAGTTTCATCAACTGAGATTGACCCTTGGTGACCCCATGGTGTTTTAGGGAAGCTTCAGAAACCCATCATCCTCTCCTCCTGCTCAGGTCATAAAAGGGAATGGCTAATTACATGCAATGGACACTAAAGAGACCATAATCCCTTCTAGGAGTCTCCCAGCTAGAAATTATAATGCCAAGTTCCCAAGTATAAATTTACCAACCCAGGCATACCAATTGTAAATATTCATATTCAATATTTATATTCATAATTTGGGCTTGTTTGATATAGGAGGAGTGGCTGAATTTCTTAGCCATAATTGTAATGAATGAGTTATGACAAACATGGATTATGTATTTGTTTGATGTATAATTTTTTTCATTGTTTATATTCCATGGGCTCACCTCCCTAGTAGTTTGGAGACCAATAGTCTCCCCCATTCATCCTTCCTTCATTATCACATCTGTGTTTGAACTTGGTATGTTAAACACCCTCCATTCAGGGGTCCATGAATTGATGAAGCTTACACTAACATAAAACAGATATGATACATAACACATTATTTATAAACAGAGCAATCAAATAAACCAAATTAAAAGGTAGTCCCCATATAACAGATAGGATACATTACACACATTTATATACAATTTAACAAACCAAATTAGTTTCCAGAACTGTTTTCCTTGCAAGATGCGTACATGCTATTTTTCATTACAGTACCAGGTCTTGCCTAACTCAGCTTCACTCAGTTCAAAGATGTTTATAAAGTTCCTTTAACAAGCACAGATACACTCATCATGTTCATAACTTGATTTCAATTGCCTGTTACAATGTCAAATATTTTCCAGTTAAAGTGCATAAATACAGTAACCTGTATATCAAAACTACTGTAACAATATAAATGTCTCCCAAGTCTCACAAAAATGATGCTTTAATGGTTTCCATGGCATCATGCTGCCACCACTGTATCTAACCACTCTGACGACATAACCTGGCTGAACATGGACTATCCACCCCTGTAGGAGAAAATGTTTAATGTTGCCTATGTGGTCTTACGGTTTGAGAACCAAGTCATATCACTGCATCTACTTCATTCTCCAAAAAAAGTGCATTTTTTACTACTTATTGAGAATAGACCTAAAGTCCCCGTCATAATGATGTAATATTAACATGTAATTATATAAAGGTAAACTTAGTAGAACAAAGGCAAACTAAGAAGCAATATTGGACTCAAACTAGACACTAATACACACAAGGAGGTAGGTTGAAAACTAAGATATATATATATATATATATATATATATATATATATATATATATATATAATATATATATATATATATATATATATAGTTCACTCTTGACAGGCTTCAGTTAGCCCTATAAGTATATGTTTTTTAACAGTATACAACATACATTATATTGAGTGTAACTCATTTGGGACTTGTAAAGGGCAAGTGACAAATTACTCAATTAGTGGTTGCTTCTATGTTTCTTTGCTATAAATCACTGATCCACAGTTCCTTACAGATACTTGCATGTAAAAATCCCAGAGCCATTACTAGAGGGACTAATCTATATACAAATGCATAAGGTCAATGGCAGTTATGCACAGTTGTATACATAACACCCTTGTAGTGGCTTTGGGCTTCTAAACTGAAAAGTTTTGGGGGAAATCTTAGAAAGTGAGTCCTAAAAGAGTAGCTAGCTTAAAAAAGGTTAAAATCAGTAAAAATTTAATTTGTTTCTTAAATTTTTAAAAAGCTATACCCAAGTCAACACCCTAACCTTTAAAAGGAGTTGTCTCACTACAATTTCCAGCCTACTTCAAAGGGCTGGGCAAAGGTTTTTGAAATTCAGGGGCGTGCTTCTTGTCTCCCCTTTTCTCCTCCCTTTTCTCCCCTCCCTAGAACCAAAAAAACTCTCCTCCATAACTTCTATACGCAGTGGGGGGGGGGGGGGTTTGTCCAGAAACCCTGTTGTGGGCCCCTGGGGTTCCTGCAGGTGCTCCTGCTAGATCAGCTGCACTGTCAGCCCCCGGGGGAGACAGGAGGGGGGTGATCTATGAGGGGGAGAGGTCTGTGAAGTGTGTATGCTAAAGAGAGCAGGGGGGATGTAAGTTTCCTATACCCCTGTTAGCATAAAAATTCCCAAATCTCAACAAAACAAAAAAACCCTTCAAAACGACAAGGGAGCTGTAAAAGTAGTTACTATACCAGGATTTTCACTAATACAGAAAAGGCATGAATGTTCACATCCCCCCCCTGATCTTTTTCTATTAGTAAGCACACTCCAAAAGAACTCATGATTATAGTAACACATGGTCACTGTGCAATTACTGACTACAGATCACCCTCATTCGCTCTCCTTTTTTGTTAAGAGCAGGGGGGGGGGCAAAAAAAAAGGGGTTTAATCCAGCTACCAGATCGAAGCCAAGCCCTCCCCTCCCTTTCCCCTACGAATCAAAAATTGCGGGGGGGCTTTGCTACCTGTATTCAGAAAAAAGAAAAAGTCATCAGCACTGACGCCAGTGAGAAAAGATCAACAGGTCAGCTGCTAAGGGATTTCAGGGTGATGCACACTCAGCAGGGATAACCAACAACAGTGGGACATTTTGAATAAACTTATTCCCCAAACGGTTGTTTTTTAAAGATCTTTTAATTTAAAACCTATGTAGCGGAAAACCCCTTTTAAAAATTGAGTGAAACAGCTAAAACATTTAAGAGGTGGCAAATAACTAATATTGCTTTAAAATTAGCCCTATTTTCAGCATCTACAAAGGTACATTCACACAGAGTTCTTTTCTAGGTTTTGTAAACCTTTTGAATTTTTCATCCACTTTTTTTAAATGGAATCCACACTGTGTTTGCACTTAAAAAAATCTGGGTTTTTTTCACCACAGAAAAATAAATCCCAAAGGGGAAAAAGAAAAGATGTGTCCTGAAAAACTTTTTTGATTTTTTAAATTGTCCATTTTGGGGGCGGGGGAAAAAATTAAAAATTTAATTTTACCCAAAAACCCCAAAAAAAAGATAAACCAAAAATTTAAAAAATTTTAAAAAATAAGTTTAAAAAACGGGGCTTTTGGAAAGTGGACCTTTCAAAACTTTTTTTTAAAATTTTTTTTGGGCCAAAGAAAAACAACCCAAAAAACGTGCCCCTGGGATTTTTAAACCTACAAATGACCCTCCCGGGGGGGTACAAATATTCCCCAACATGTTTCTGTGTACCAATAACACTTCCTCAGGGAACAAATTTGGCATATCGGCGCTATTATGAAAAATATTGAATATAATTAGACAAGTGATACAATAAATGATATCAAAAGAAGCAAAATAACCTCTTACTACCATCCAAAAGACACAACAAATAAAAATCACATTGGTGTGTAGGCATAGTACCACAGGTAAGGTGCTTAGGAATGTGGAAGTCATTCACCCTGCTCCTGAAAAGGAAGGCATTGATATGCATCCCAGGTAAGGTACTTGGGAACAGGGAGGTTATTCACCCTGCTCCTGCAAAGATGCCGCATGGATACATGCATTTTGGGTACGTTTTTGTTTATTGTCAAATTTGGTGTCTACCTGGGTTTGATATCATCCATCTCTCCCATTGCGAGTAGTGGTAGTGGTTTTGCCCAATAAATTTATTGTTACGAAGGGCTTGTCATCTTGTGATTTATCCCCTTTAAGAAAAAAGGTTTTGTTTTAAAGGGGGGAAAAAATTTCTTACCACAAGAACTGAGAAAATTTTAGGGAACGCCCCCTGGGTGGTCACAAAAAAGCTTGGAATTACTTTGCCCAAAATAAATTCCTCAGTAGATGCATAGAAACAAAGTAACCTATACCCCTCCATTCTATTTACATCTTTTCACCATCCTTCTTTGAAAAATGGGCTAATCTGCAAAAAAACAGGAAAAAACTGCTGCTATGAAGTGAAAGTCCATGGGAGAAACACGAAGATATTACCTCAGATATCTGCTGTTGGTTATATAACCAATTTCTTTAGCAGAAAAATCTGTTTGGAACCACTTTAAATCTATCCCTAAAAACAGTTTCTTTCTAACCTTTTTGGGGGAAATATGGGGCAGCCATGCTGCAATTGCAGAGCAGCCGAGAACTGTATATGAAAATTGGTTAGATCAGTGGTAGCATGTATTTGCCGGCCAACAACGGCGGGCAATTTGCATCAGTGAACATTGTTAATAATAATAACATTATTAATGGAAGTGGGGTTTTGCCATTGTTGCCCAACAAATTTGTGCAGCCACTAAACAAGCCAAATTTTAAAAAACAGGACAGTGTCCCCCAAATTTCAGACTTTTTCACGTTTTAACCCCCAAATGCCCCATGCCCCCATCCATTCAGTATATTCCCCTTTTTTGCTTTGTTTTCACCAAAGACGAAAGGGGACATACTGGCACCACATGCTCCTATAGGCCCCCTCATTACATACCTGCAGACCCAACGGTGCAGTGATTGCAGCCACCTGCAAGGTGCAGGTAGCAACTGAGGCAGGTATTGAAGGATCCCGGATGTCTACCCCCCTGGAGTCACAGCACCTGCTCTGCCCTGGACTCAAAAAAGAGGAGTTCGGCGAGGGAATAAGGAGAGCTTCGTATTACTTTTTTCTTTTTAATAAGGGGCTTGGTACACCTATCTAAAAACTTACTGGAAGGCCTTTGTACCTACCAACCTACTGGGAGAAACCTTATATACCAACCTACCTATTGGGGGGCCAATGTTTCTACCTACCTACTGGGGGAGCTCTATATACTTACCTACCTACTGGGGGACCCTATATACCAACTTATCAACAGGGGGACCTTACATATCTACCTATTGGAAGGCCAATATACCTGCCTACTGATGGGAACCAATATACCAACTGAGGGTGTCTATATAGCTACTTAATGGGGTATACCTCCTTACCCTTTTTAGGGGAATTTTTTTACTTTTTTACCTAAGAGGGGGGGGCCCATATACTCACTGAGGGGGGGCCCTCAAAACAACTCCAAGGGGCCCCAACCTTGTGAAGAAAATAAGGGGAAAGTTGCGGACTGGCCCAAGGGAAAGTAAAGTTCAATACAGACACCAGCAAAAACTAAACCCCAAAAAACAAAATTTTTTATTCTGATCACCCTACCAAGAATTTCTATTCTGGTGGGAAAGAAGGAACACTTTGGCTGTATAACTTTTCTTCTATTGCACAATCCTAAGTAGCGACACCACAATCACCCATCAAGCAAAGTAGAGTAACTGCTGTTAAAAAGTGTGCCAACCCATTGGCCTGGGGAATAAGGGGGGCCCAAGCTGAAGATTTGAACCACGGCCCCTGAGCATTTAGCTACGCCACTGGTCAGTGTCCTATTTTGTTAACCTTTTTACCCCTAACTTCGAAATTCTTCAAAACCCCGTAACCACAAATCATGCACAGTACCATGTTCCCATTAACCAGATGTGACTGCCTAATGTTAGTACTGTGACTAGGAACCGAAATGATCAATTCCCTATCAGAAAAGATGCGGAACACAGAGCTCAATCTGAGCAATGTGGTTCCGCATGAGGAAGGTGCTGCTTTTGTCTTCAGGCAGTTGGAATGATTTGCTAAAGTAGAGAAGGCATGAGGAAAGCTACAATTTGTGTCGCTCTGGCATATCTCCTCAACCCCCTGCAGAATATTAAAGGAAAACAAATTTAGTACACATAGTTGGTATCATTACACACTAGAGGAATGGAAGATTAAGTTTTGCCGTACATTTTATTTTATTTTGAAGTGACTATATTAAGTTACAGAGGAAAAAAGAGAATTCTTTGTTTTCTCATACTCCTGTAAATTGTGGCATTCCAAAAGATTACGGTATATTTTTTCTCTGGTCAACAGGGCTCAAAAGTCTCCAGTCATTACAGGGTAAATAGGGGTAATTTTTTTTAGAAAAAGGATATATAAATACAAAGAAATTCAATTTGTTCATTACGTCGAATTGGTAATTTAACTGCTCTGCTCTGCTCAGACTATACTTGTGTTGTCTTACTTGACAGTACCCTCTTTAGTAAATGTGGACATTCTGTTCAGGAAAATGCAATTAAGAAGCAGCTCAAATTTATTTAAATATTAATGCACTTTGTCCTTTGAGGCAGATAGAAAGACTATTGCTATTCTGAGTTTAATATAGGTTTCATTAGATTCGAAGAGGGTTTAAAATGATCTAATCCACGTTTTTATTTATTATATTGAAAACATTACTACTGTACTAGGGACTCCGCTATTATTTCTGTGCTGACATTGTGTACTATAAAGGCATATAGTCAATAATACAGCAAAACAAATAGGAAACTTAGATATCCATAGTAAACAATGAGCACACAAGGTATTCTACACATTTACATCTGCTTATCGGCTCTAGACCATTTAGCCATAACATTAAAACCACTGAGCGACAAAGTGATTATTTCGAGACAATGGCACCTGTCAAGGGGTAGGGTATAACAGGCAGTAGGTGAACAGTCAGTTCTTCAAGGGGATGTATTGAAAGCAGAAAAGTATAAGGATGTGAGTGACTTTGACAAGGGCTAAATTGTGTTAGCTAGGTAATTGGCCCAGAGAATGTACCAAATGGGTGGTTTTGTGGGGCATTGCTGACAGTGCGGTTTCTAGGCTGTGTGTCTCTAGGGGAAGGGAGGAAAAATTTCTCCCCCCTAACCATGGTCAGTTACAACAACGGGCATGTAGACTGCTGGAAACTCATCCTTAATAAAGACCATTAATATGCAGGTCATGAATTGTGACCTGTCCTCGACCAGGGTCGTTTTAACCCTTTAGTTGCCCAGTGCAAAAGATTTATGATTGCAACCCCCCAAGGCACTGTTCATTATATCAACACAGTGAATAAAATGTCATAAAAATAATTATATTTATTTAGAGACCTTTTTTTTAGACATATTAATAGAAAAAATGTTGACTTGAGATGTTAACCTTCTTTTTTCTTCTCCATCCAGTCCAGACCACCATGGCGACTTGTTTTCGATTGTTCCCCCCACCTATACCTCATCTTAACAAAAGCTTTATATACTACTGCTGCCCTCAGTGCTATCCCAATAGTGTTCCCATAACTGTACCTTCTGTATTTGAGATATAAGCAATAGTTCCACAAGATAGCACTTCCAAAACAATAGTGTAAGATAGTGTATATGGACCACATATTGAACCCCTGCCTGTAGCCCCTACCCAATCACATATAGACCCCCCGGTAGTCAAACCACCCCATCTTTACATTTAACCACTGCTTTTAGCCCCCCCTGATCCTGCTGTAGCCCTGCGTTACATATAAATCACTGCTGTAGCATCCCTGTCACACACAATGCCCTCTTCACTAAACTTCCGTTTTGACTGCCGGGACCAAGAGGTCAACAGAAGTCCCGGCAACAGCAACAGCAGCAGCTCACCACAAACGGGCTTTGTGGTGAGCTAAGTAAGATTTTTTATATTGCATAGCTGGAGAAATTTAAAATAAAATAGTCAGCTGTCCAACCCTTTTTACTTACTTTCTTCTACTCTGGAGAACTTTGCTGAACCAAGTTCACAATATGCGTTTGAATATTGGAAACTGAATATATGCCCTAGACCATCTTTTTGTAGGTTGTGAATCACTTTTAAATACAACAGATGGTGTACTGGTGGTACTGAGTTTTAAAAAGGAAAAAGCCTAGTTAGGGTAAAAGCAATATTAATCAATTATATCTTATTAGACAGTAATATGTTTATAGCCCTAGTCTTAGCTGCCAGAAATGTATTTTCGACCCTAGTACGAGTATGGCTGGACTTACAGTACATGTGGTGTATTTTCATGGCAGAAATATCAGCTGCAGAAGTTTTCAGCGTGAATTCCAATGAGGGATAATTGCAAAACATATATGGTATAGATTTCTATGCATTATTTTATCACTGATGAAAACATTGAAAAATATTTTCTATGTGTTTTGCGGATTTTGGATGTGGAATTTTATCACAAATTTAAACGCTATGTGAAGTCCCACTCTGAAATATGCAGCACCCATCTTTCACTTCAGATTTGGGTCAAAGTCAAATTCCACCTGATTCAATCTGGGTCAACTTGAGTGGATTTCTGGCACAAATTTCACCAAAAAATCATAAGTGCAGTCCTAACCCAAAATTTATTAGGGCTTGTTATGATTTCCCTACTGTGACATTGGACCAGAAATGATATCAGACAAAGAGCACAACTGGACCAAAACCTTTACAAACCAGTAAAAGATCCTATCACAATCTTGAATTTGGGTTAAAGTTAAGGTTAGGATTAAGAGTATGGTAATGGTCAGAGTGAAAAAGTTTGGATTTTGGATATTATGAATTTTTTCAAGTTCGGTGGAACCATTGTTGAACAACTTCATTAAATTATCACAAGGCACCTGCATCTTTTTACCTTATGAGAAACATTGAGGTCACTCACTAGTTTTGGTTTTGCCATGATTTTATCCTGTCTCATAGACAACCCGGTATTGCTGTGGAGTGTAATTTCCACAATATGAATCTTTGTCTATGAAAATCATCAAATAATATTAAATATCTTGGATTTACATTTCTTTACACGCTTTTCTCAGATTAAGAAGGTAAAAAAACAAAATTTTTTTATTTGTCGCCCATAAAGACAAAAAAAAACATTTTCAACTATACATAAGTGCCCCAAACCCAATGCGTTTTTCCCTTCAGTAATACCAAAATTCTTATTTTTTTTCTTGTTAATCTCAGACCATTTTTAGATTTTTAAAGTGATTTTCCCGGGAAACCGTTGCTCGTTTGTCTGTCGGGGTATGAGCAGGGCCGCCATCGAATTTAAGGCCCCAAAACGGAAAGGGATAGGGGCCCCCCACGGTCCCTTTCAAAACCGTGCCCCTCCCCCCCACCCCCCCTGCCACCCCCCCCAACCCCCAGAAAAAGAAAAAATTTTTGGGGGGGGACCAAACCAAACCAAAAAAAAAAAAATACAGTTACAAAATTACCTTAAAAGGGGAAGGGAAAAATCCAGTGGGTTCATTTAAAAAAAGATTATTTTTTGTATTTTTAAAACCCTAAAAAAGCGCATTTAAAAAATGTTGGGGGTCAGGGGGGAGGCTGGACATGGCAGGGCAGGGGGAGGGGTGGGGGGGTAAAGGGGGGGGTTTGGGAAAAACAGGGGGGGGCTGGGCATGGCGGGGGAGGGGTGGACAGTACCCGGGGGGGGCTGGGCTTACGGGGGGGAGGGTGGGCAGTACAGGGGGAGGGGTGGGCCCGTAAAGGGGGGGGAGGGACATGGCAGGGGGGGGAGGCGGGGCATGGAGGGGGGGGGGGGGGGGGGGGGGGGAGGGGGGGGGGGGGGGGGGGGGGGGGGCGGGGGGGGCGGGGGGGGGGTGGGGGGTGGGCGGGGGGGGGTGAAGGTGGGGGGCGGGGGGGGGGGGGGGGCGGGGGGGGGAATATGACACACCGGGGGGGGGAGGGGGGGGGAGCGGGGGGGGGGGGGGGGGGGGGTGGGGGGGTGGGGGGGGGGGGGGGGGGGGGGGGGGGGGAGGTGGGGGGGGGGGGGGGGGGGGGGGGGGGGGGGGGGGGGGGGGGGGTGGGGGGGGGGGGGGGGGGGGGGGGGGGGGGGGGGGGGGGGTAGGTGGGGGCGGGGGTAAGGGGGGGGGGGGGGGGGGGTGGGGGGGGGGGGGGGGGGGGTGGGGAGTGGGGGGGGGGGGGGATGTTGGGGGGGGGGGGGGGGGGGGGGGGGGGGGGGGGGGGGGGGGGGGGGGGGGGGGGTTTTTTTTTTTTAAAAAAATTTAAATTTTTTTTTTTTTTTTTTTTTTTTTTTTTTTTCTATATTTTATTTTTTTATTTTTTAAAAAAAAAAAATTTTTTTTTTTTTTTTTTAAAAAAATTTTTTTTAAAAAATTAAAAAAAAAAAAAAAATTAAAAAAAAAAAAAAAAACTTTTTTTTTTTTTTTTTTTTTTTTTTAAAAAAAAAAAATTTTTTTTAAAAAAAAATTTTTTTAAAAAAAAATTTTTTTTTAAAAAATTTTTTTTTTTTTTAAAAAAAAACCAAAAAAAAAAAAATTTTTTTTTTAAAAAAAAACCTTTTTTTTTAAAAAAAATATTAAGAAAAAAAAAAAAAGAAAAAAAAAAAAACAAGAGAAAAAAAAAAAAAAATTACCAAAAAAAAAAAAAATTTAAAAAAAAAATTTTTTAATTTTAAAATTTTTTTTTAAAAAAAAAAACAAAAAAAAAAAAAAAAAAAAAAAACAAAAAAACCAAAAAAACAAAAAAAAAAAAAAAAGAAAAAAAAAACCAAAAAAAAAAAAAAAAAAAAAAAAAAAAAAAAAAACCAACCAAAAAAAACCAAAAACAAAAAAAAAAAAACAAAACAAACAAAAACAAAAATAAAACACACAACAAAAAAAAACCAAAAAAAAAAAAAAAAAAACAAAAAAAAAACCCCCAAAAATAAATAAAAAACAAAACCTTTTTTTTTTTTTTCCCCCCCCTTTTTTTTTTTTTTTTAAAAAAAAAATTTTTTTTTCCCCCCTTTGGGGGGGGGGCGGACAGGGGGGGGGGGGTAAAGGGGGGGGGGGGGGAGGGGGGGCGGCAGGGGGGGGGGGAAAGGGGGGGGGGGTGGGGGGAAGGGGGGGGGGGGGGGGAAGGGGGGGGGGAAGGGGGGAAAGGGGGGAGGGGGGGAAAAGGGGGGGGGGAAAAAAGGGGGGAAGGGGGGAAGGGGGGGGGGAGGGGGGGAAGGGGGGGGGGGGGGGGGGGGGTGGGGAAGGGGGGGGGCCGGGGGGGGGGGGTTGGGGGGGGGGGGGGTGGGGGGGGGGGGAAAAGGGGGGGGGGAAAAAGGGGGGGGGGGAAAAGGGGGGGGTTGGGGGAAGGGGGGGGGGGAAGGGGGAGGGGGGGGGAAGGGGGGGGGGAAAGGGGGGGGAGGGGGGAAAAGGGGGGGGAAACAGGGGGGAGGGGGGGGGGGGGGGGGGAAAAGGGGGGGGGGGGAAAACCCCCCCCCCCAAAGGGGGGGGAAAAGGGGGGGGGGGGGGGGGGGGGGGGGTTGGGGGGGGGGGGGGAAGGGGGGGGGGGGGGAAGGGGGGTTTTGGGGGGGGGGGTTGGGGGGGGGGGGGGGAAAGGGGGGGGGGGGGACCTGTAAAAAAAGGGGGGGGGGCTTGGGGGGGAGGGGGAAAAGGGGGGGGGGGGAAAGGGGGGGGGGGGCCAGGGGGGTTGCGGGGGGGGGGGGGGGGGGGGGCAAAAAAGGGAATTTAAAGGGGGGAGGGGGAAGGGCATTTGGGGGGGGGAAAGGGGGGAAGGGGGGGGGGGGGGCTGGGGGGGGGGGCAGGGGGGAGGGAAGGGAAAGGGGGGGGGGGGGGGGGGGGGCGGGAAAAAAGGGGGGGGGGGGTAAAAAGGGGGGGGGGGGAAAAAAAGGGGGGGGGAGGGGGAAAGGGGGGGGTAAGGGGGAGGGGGGGGGGAAACAGGGGGGGGGGGGAAAGGGGTTGGGGGGGGGGGAAGGGGGGGGGGGGGGTTTGGGGGGGGGGGGGGGGGGGGGGGGGGGGGGGGGTTACAGGGGGGGGGGGCGGGGGGGGGGGGATAAAAAAAAAGGGGGGGGGTTTTTTTTCTGGTGGGGGGGGGGGGGCCCCCAAAGGGGAAAATTTTTAAAAAGGGGCCTTTAAATTTTTTTTTTAAAATTGGTTAAAATTTTTTTTTTTTTAAAAAAAATTTTTGGGAAAAAGGGGTTTTTAATTTTTTTTAAAAAAAAATTTTTAAAAAAATTTTTCCCCCTTTTTTTGGGGGTGTGGGGGGAAAGGGGGGGGGGGGGGGGGAAAAAGGGGGGGGGTTTTAAAAAAGGGGTTTGGGGGCGCCGGGGCCAAAAACCCCGGGGGGGGGGGGGGGGGGGGGTGGCGGGGCCCCCCTCGGTGGGGGGGGGGGGGGGTTTTTGGGGAAAAGGGAAGGGGGGAACCCAAAAAGGAAAAAGGGGGGGAGGGGGGGGGGAAAAAGGGGGGGGGGGTTTTTGGGGGTCCCCCCAAAATTTTTTTTGGGGGGGGGGCCCCCCCCCGGGGGGGGCCCCCCCCCCCCCCCCCCCCCCCCTTTTTTTTTTTTCCCCCTTTTTTAAACGGGGGGGCCCCCTTTCCCCCCCCGGGTTTTTTTTTGGGGGGGGTTTTTTTTTTTCCCCCCCCCGGGAAGAAAAAAAAGGGGGGGGAAAAAATTTTTTGGCTTTTTAGCAGTACGGGGGGGAGGTGGCAGGCGGGGGAGGCTGGGATGGAGGGGTTGGCTGGGAAAGGGCATTTAAAGGGGGGGCTGGACAGGGCAGCAGCTCCACTCCTCTATAAAACGTACCTATACAGGACTTTATTTACTTCCGAAAATGGAATGAGCGTTGTTCTGCTACCCTTCAATGAGGATGAAAATTGTGCGGTAAGCCTAATGGGCTATTATATCTTTTATATTTTGCATAAGTAAAGTTTGAAGATTTTATACATAAATTTGGGTTGCCTCACGGATCTTTTCTAGTATCCATTTTAATTGGAATTGGAGAATCCCTATTATAGCAACCTTGAACAAACGCTTTGGGAAATAGGGAAAATTAAATATCTTCGTATATAGGGAGGCGAGGGATACAGGGAGGCTGGACAGGAGGGGAGGCGGGAAATGGCAAGGGGGGAGGATGGACAGGGCAGGGGGGAGGCTGCTCAGGCCTGCTTTGTGCTTCACACTTACTTCCTTAGTGTGACTGCAGTGGGACCCTCCTCTCTCTGTGCCCGGCATCAGCGCAGTGGGGGATGACGTAGTCAGTAAAGGCCCGCCCCGCACAGAGGATGGGAGGAGTCCCGCTCACTACACATTAAAAGCCTCCCACCCACTAAACAGGCTTGAGGGCTGATGTGCTGAGGAGCGGAGGGGGACGCTGCTGGGAGGGGCCGCGCTCCCGGTCACAGCTGCACTGACAGTCACATAGAAGTTTTGCCACTGACTTCCCCTGCGCTGTGATCGGGCCGGGCCCTCCTCCTCTGTCTTGCAGTGGGCCCCCTTATTTCACCGGGCCCGGTACAGGAGTACTGGCTGTAGCCCCTGTACGGCGGCCCTGGGTATGAGTAAAAATAGAAGAGAAGATTCATACCTCCCGAATGCTCCTGTTCACTCCCGTTCAAACAGGAAGTAAGCAGTGAACGGTCTCCAAACACGTGATAGCTCCAGCCAGTTATAGGCCAGAGAGGTCATATGCAGGTGATGCTGTGGCCTATGATTGGCTGCACCCATCACGTAAATCATGAACCTTCACTGCTTACTTCCTGGTTGAATGGACCTGCAGCCAGGAGTGAACAGGAGCATCCGGGAGGTAAGTATCACAGCTGTATTTATAGCTTCTGCTGCCCTAGGCGCTGAGCTCAAAACGGCCACCAACTTAGTACCACATGGTTCACACAGCATTTTTTGCCGCTTTTTTGGGGTGGATGAGACATATTGTCGGCCCCCAACAAGCCTCAAATATTACAGTAAAACGACTCACATTTATTGCTATGTAAAATCAGCGTCATTGTTTTGACGATACTGATTTTAGTACAATATTTTCACCGTATGCTGTAAGCGATGACAAATAATTGATATGTCAATTCTTTGAGGCATTTTAGGCACCGACCATTATAAACATAGATAATAGAAAATCCGCCATGGATATCCAACGTCATTTTCTTGTCGA
This sequence comes from Phyllomedusa bahiana, assembly GCA_025379985.1. NCBI lineage: Eukaryota > Metazoa > Chordata > Amphibia > Anura > Hylidae > Phyllomedusa > Phyllomedusa bahiana. Next base: position 63,456 of record JAODAL010008366.1, on the reverse strand, counting down.
ATTAATAATAATCTTTATTTCTATAGCGCCAACATATTCCGCAGCACTTTACAAATTCAATTTTACACTTTCAATCATGGAATTGCTGACGAGGAAAGCGCTGTTTTGGCACTGACACTTTTAGGTGCTGAAATATGTTGTATGAAATACACTTGCATTTACTATGCGCCCTGCAGGGACCGGACCACGATTGCCTAGTTATAAAAACAACCCTGGTAAGTATGAGTCTTCGCTTCTATTTTTACTCATACACTGTTTGACATATGAGCTATTTTGGGGCCTGAAACATCTCTTTAATTTCCACCTAGGGCCTCATGTATGAACCTGTTTAGGTCTATGGGCAAAAGAGTTTTAGACCTAAACAGGTTCATACATGTCGGTGGCCCATAATGTCAATGCAAATGCTGGCATAAAAGACCAAATAATGATGGGGGAAATAATCATACCCTAAAAAAAACTCTTTAATAGAGCCCTACCTAGATGAAGTGGACTATTAATGCCCAATTAGACCCTAAGTAGCCTCCCAGACCACTAGAAAGGGCAGCCTAGAACTATTGATAAACTAATACACCCTATGTAGCCTCTCAATGCGTTTCCTTCCAGAGTGTAAAACAGAACTCATCAGAGGAGTAAATTACTGAAAATAATACATGCAGATTCCATTAAAAAACTTGTTTATGATCCAAACTTTTTGACAAGAAAAGGAAGCTTTTCAGGTTTAAATTTGGTGTACTTGGAACCATGCCTGTTACCCATTATCCAATGATCTAATGTGAATGGTGTTCTTTCAGCTGGGTGTAGGAGGACATGGTATGTTAAATTTTTAAATCACAGTTTATTTCCCTTAATCAAAAAAATAAGTATTCGTTCTTGGCTGATTTGATTGCACATGTTTATAGGGGATTTGGAATACATATTGAGTTTAAATTTCATTATGAGTATGGCCAATTTAACCAAGTTAATTGAGAGTGGGTGCCAAAATACGGTCATATTCTCTTACTGAATCAAGTTATTTAGAAATTTGAGGGAATTCCCTAAGTAGCTGGCTATATCACAAGTCTGTTTTTTTTTAAATTTAATAATATGTTAGATACAGTATAATTTATTATTTAATTAAATTGAGTAAATATTCCACACTATATTTAAGGGAAAACAGAACTTTAGTTACAATTCAGAACATTCTGTCAGCTATAATCTTTTTAAGGTTACATAGTTGTTTTTGCTTTATAATTAGTTTAACATTTTATAATAATTTAATTAAATTAATTATTTTTAAAATAATTTCATTAAACTGAGTAAGTATCAACAGTTCTGTGAGCTGTGTATTCCACACTATATTTATGGGAAACAGAACTTTTGTTACAATTTAAAACATTCCTTCAGCTGTAATATTTTTTTAAGGTTACATATCTTTTTATATAATAATTTTTAACATTTTATAATAATTTTATTAAATTAATTATTTTTTACATTTCATAATAAGTTTTTTTTTATAATTATTGTCTTGTAATGAATAAAAATTATTTATCACTGAGAAGCTCAAGCGCCCTCTATTGATGTAACAAATCCTCAATTTGCTTTTGACCCACTGGATCTTCAGAAAGCAAAAGGGATATTAGCCAAGCCAGCATCACACCTTTGTAGACGGCCATTTCGGGATGTTTGCCCCTCATCAGTACAGAGCAGAGCAATGCTGGCTGGCTGAGTGGAAGGCAATGAGTGGCTCAGAAAGGGAAGATCTCTTCTTAGGGAGAGAGCCATATAGGCGTGTGTAGATTGGAAATTGCCTTTTGCACTCCACAAAGCATCTGCATATCACAAGGCATTATGGGAAAGGAGCTGAGAAACTCAAGTGCCCTCTATTGGATGTAGAGTGCACTTGAGCTTCTCAGCTCCTTTCCCATAATGCCTTGTGATATGCAGATGCTTTGTGGAGTGCAAAAGGCAATTTCCAATCTCCACACGCCTATATGGCTCTCTCCCTAAGAAGAGATCTTCCCTTTCTAAAAATGATTTAGTAAGAGAAACAGTGTTTGGGCATGGCCTCCTGTTTGAATGAGCAAGACATGCTTTTACAGAGCCCTGTCACAACGTCATGCAATTATCACATCTCTATGTTAAATAAAGTGCTCAGTAGAATGGTTTGCAATCCCAACTGTATAAGAATGTAATAAATCCATGGCACCCCTTCAATTCAAGAGTGTATAAGTGTTTATTCAAAGAGATGGTACAGATCATAAAGCAAATCTCCACATGGTTGTATAAAAATCAGTGCACTGCATCAAGTACACCTGATAATAGTACAGTTCTTATGATGGTATTGTCCGCAGTAACCATTGTTTTTGCCTGGCATAGGCCTTCTTTAGATTATGGTATGGAAAAAACAGAGTGAAGCGCTGTACAGGAGAGTGCACAGATTGTGATGCGTTCACATCATGCCATAGAGGAGAGTGGGAGCTCTGTGACTTCAGTGTCACATATTGGCTATAATGCCAATATTAAGGTTATTGTCACAAGCAAAAACAGAAATAATAGAGGCATCCCACCTCCCTGGATTCTTTTTTGAGTCACTCTGAAGCTTCAAAAATTGAAGATCTACTTGATGTCTACCACTTTCCATGGGAGTGCAGCTGCTAGACCAAGTTTCCTTCAAGATGCGTCTTCTGCTAGTGTGTCTACAACTCACATAAAAATCCAAATCACTGACCACCCCATAGACTGTGTACATTTATCCACTTCAAAGAATTGACCAGGCTTAGAGTTGGATCTGGTATCCTGGACAGGAAGGTAATTGCTTAATGCAGCATCATGTTGTCCTCACACATTCACATGCATCAAATTCAATCACATGCATCTTCCTCAGAAGATGCCAATGAAAGTGTTGCGTTACCAGTTACAAATATCTCAGTGACCTAGTATAAACTGAAAATACAATACAATATAGCATCTTATATTGACAACTGTACTGCTAAAAAGAGGAATTCTCAATAAAACTTAACTTTCATTTTGGTAAAAATTACTACTGTCAGAAAAAATAGCCATTAATGAATAAATAATAGTTTATATAAGGTCACAGGTAGTAACCCTTAAGAACAGTGAAACTAGGTGGTGTCAGCAAGTACAATTGTAGGTATCAAGGGTTAATGAATGCAACTGCAAAGCCTTTTAGCCTACCAGCCCTATGCTTGCCCCAAACAAGTGGTCTTGTATGTCTTTGAACAACATGAAAGAGTCCCAGCACTCATAGAAGGGATTCAAGGAAGGCGTAGGGACTGTAAAAAACACTCTCTTTATTGGAAGAAGATAAAACGTGACTTTAAAAATATTCGTGGGTGGTATAACAGTTTACGCGTTTCAGGCCATGTCCCCGGCCCTTATTCGTAACTAACGCCTACCTGAAAACAACTTCCTTGTAACACTGCTCACTCGGGCTAGTTACAATTGAACACTAAACATCTGTGTTTTAACCCTTGAGGATACTAGAGGAAAAAGGCACTCCTAACTATATTTACATGGAACGATAAAGATACTTTATACATAATTTACATTAACAACTCCCACTATACATGCATAAAAAAAAAAGAAAAAAAAACGCTCTTAATAAATATATAATAAATCAGATCTGAAATTCAAACCCTTTGGAAACCTAGGGCGACATGTATGAACGGGCTTTTCGTCTGTTTTTTGGAGTAAACTTTCGGCTGTGCCCCGCATGAAGGGGTGGGCAATGGGCGCGGTGTGGGCGCGGTGTAGGCGTTCCGGGGTGGGACGCGGCGCGCTCGAAAACCCCGAGGCATGTACGATCGCGGCTCGCCAAAGCCCGGCGCAATGCAGCGCTCTGCAGCTCCGACAGTCAGACCTAGTTTATTTTGGTCTAAATGCTCCGACAGCGGCAAAGTGAAGCAAGAACGGAACATGAGAGGAAGCATACAGAAGATCGCAAGAGAAATCTCGGCGCTCAGCTCCGTGCAGCATGGAGTAGGATTCCAAAAAAATCGCCTTTATAAAGGCGGAAAACATTATCAGAAAAGAGCTCAAACCTCAAAAATAAAAAATACATTATAAAAATCACTTTCCAAAAATCTAGAACGGCGCTATATCAAAAATTCGGATATTGGAAATTGCCGGGAAATACAGTAATTCAAATTCTGGAGCCTATTCTCATTGGTCGGCAGAAACCGGCCAATCAGGATAGGAGCAACAGTGAACCATTAAAACCTATGGAGAGCTATTGACCAATCAGAATCAAAGGCGGGACAGTTCAAAATACAGAAAAAATGCAAAAAAGACCTGATTGGTGAGCTAGCGGGGGCTTGGCTATCTCGCCAATCAAAATTTGGAGGGGACAGGGCCCCATTATAGCTAGGAGAATTTTAACCAATCAAAACAAAGCGGGACAGTTCAAAAAAAAGAAAAAGGCAAAAAGAGTGATTGGCTGAGTAGCGGTGGCTTAGCAATCCGCCAATAGAGGCGAGCTACTTCTCCCTTGTAGTTATGGGGGAAGGGGCCAATGCAACTGGCTCTCACGCCGGCGGCATGGATTGAAAAAAAAATCATTTTTTTAGTGTAAAATATCCCTAAAAAAGAGGAAAAAAAACCTTCTATAAACTAAATCATTTCAACCCCCGAACAACGCGTTGTCGCCGAGCCCGGGCTACATCGGGAATTGAAATAGAGGAATTGGGGGGAAATACTTTAATTAAATTCTGTAATTTTTTCTTTTGGTCGGCTTTTAAACCAGCCAATCAGAATAGGAGCACAAAGACCCATTAAGCTAGGAGGAAAATTGACCAATCAGAATAGGGCGACAAAGACCCATTAAAAAGCATGGGGGGAGAATTGCCCACAAAAATAGGAGCGACAAAGACCAATTATAAGCTAGGGAGGAGAATTGACCAATCGAATGGAGGACAAAGACCCATTATATCCTATGGAGAAGTTTGGACCAATGAAAATCAAAGGGGGGCAGTTCAAAATACAGAAAAAAATACAAAAAAGAGCGATTGGTGAGCTAGCGGGGGTTGCCTATCCCAGCCAATCAGAGCGGAGCTACTTCTCCCATTGTAGTCTTGGGGATGGGCGCAAGAAATTCCCGGCGTCAGCGCCGGCGGCAGAAGTATTAAAAAAAAAATCATTTTTATTAAGTTAAAATAATCAGATAAAGCGCGAAACTTCTTTAAAAATAGAGCACTTAAATCCCAACAAGCGTTTGTGCCGGCCCGGGCTACAAAAAGGAATTGCAATAGGGGAAAAATTCCCCGGGAAATAAGAAATTTAAAATTTTGTTTAAGGTTCTCATTGGTCGGCATAAACCAGCCAATCGAATAGGACGACAGTGGCCCATTATCCATGGAGGAGAATTGACCAAAGAATAGGAGGGACGGGGGCCCTTAAAACCCTATGGAAAAAAAAATTTGCCCAATCATTAAAAGGGGGGACATTTTAAAAATCCCAGAAAAAAGGCAGAAAAAAGTGATTGGTTGAAGGGGCGGGGGCTCGTCCAGCTTAGCCAATCAGGGGCGCAAGCTATTTTCTCTAGAGTTCTTTGGGGAAAAGAAAGAGCGAGCGAGCTCTGTATTGGCAAATTTTAAAAAAGGGCGGTTTTTTGGCCAAGGGGAGAGCGAAGCGACGCTCCTATGGGTTTTCTAATTAATCGAAAAAAAACTGTAAGGGCCGAAATCAAATGATAAGAATAAGAAGTTGTCCGATGTGTATATAAAATGAAAAAATAATATGGGGGTAACGAAAAAAACATATTAATTCAATAAATTCATGTTTATTTCTTTATTTTCTTTATCCAAGGATCAAAAGTATGGGTGCAACGAAAATAAAGAAATAAACATGATTTTTTTGATGTAATATTTTTTTTCTTTACCCCCATATTATTATTCATTGGTCTATATTTCTCCATAGGTTATAATGGGACACTGTCGCTCCTATTCTGATTGGCTGGTTTATGCCACCAATCAGAAGAGCTTAAACAAGTTGAATTACTGTTTTTCCCGGCAATTCTCTCTATTGCAATTCCGAGTAGTGCGAGGGTCTCGGCGACAAACGGGTTGTTCGGGTTTTAATTGATTTATGTTTATAAAATTTATTTTACATTTAATAAAAAATTTTTTTTTTATTCATACTCCATGCCGCACGGCGCTGAGAGCCGAGATTGCATTGCGCCCATCTCTCCATAGACTACAATGGGAGAAGTAGCTCGGGGGCTGATTGGCTGGATAGCAGCCACCGCTGCTAAACCCAAATCAGTTTCTTTTTCAGCATTTTTACTGTATTTTGAACTGTCCCGCCTTTGATTTGATTGGTTCTAACTTCTCCATAGGCTATAATGTGTCCCTGTCGCTCCTATTACGATTGGCCGAGATAGCCAAGCCCCCGCTAGCTCAGTCAATCAGCTCTTTTCTGCATTTTTACTGTATTTTGAACTGTCCCCCCTTTGATTTAAATTGGTCAATAGTTCTCCATAGGTTTTAATGGTTCACTGTCGCTCCATATTTTGATTGGCCGGTTTCTTCCCCGACCAATGAGAATAGCTTTCAGAATTTTAATTACTGTATTTCCGGCAATTTCCAGTATCCTAATTCTTGATGTAGCGCCGTTCTAGAGTTTTGGAAAGTGATTTTTTTAATGTATTTTTTATTTTTGTGATGTGAGCTCTTTTGTGAGTCTGTTTTCCACCTTTAAAAAGGCGATTTTTTTATTCATACTCCGCCACGGACATCTTTAATGATTTCTCGCTGTTTCCAGCCTGTCTGCATCGGAATACATGTGAGGCGCAGTCCCGCACAGTGCCCATGTCCCGCACTGCGCCCATGTCCCCGCACTGAGCCCCACACACTGGCGAGGCGCAGGGAACTTTTCCCCGCATGTATAAGCGCACCTCCTCGGACGGCGAATCTTAGGCGCAGCGCCGCACTGTGCCTAAGTCCTGCACTGCGCCCCACACATTAGCGAGGCGCGGCGGACTTTTCGAATGTAGAGGCACTACTGGGCGGCGAATCTTAGGCGCAGCGCCGCACGGCGCCTAAGTCCCGCACTGCGCCTCACACACTGGCGAGGCGCGGCGGACTGTACATAGAATGTATGAGCGCGCCCCGGCGCTGACATAAATCAGGCGCAGATTTCGCCAGAAAACCGGCGGAAAGGTACGCCCCGACGTGGCGAGATTCATACATGTCGCCCCTAGTGTCCAGGGTTAAGATCTAATAGGCTTCCTCAACAATGTTTTTCTCCAACCCTCCTCTAGGGGGTCTATTAACCCTTTCAATTGCCTGGACCTTAAAATTCGACAAGTCGCCTTGGTGTATTTCCTGAAAATGTTTTGCTGCTCCTGAAATCATACGGGGGCTAGGATTTTTAAAATCATAAATATGCTCCCTGATGCGTATAAACAAATCCCTAGTAGTGCATCCGATGTACTGCACTTTGCATACATCACACCATATAAGATATACCACGTGAGAGCAACGACAATTCAGGAAACTATTGATCAAATAAAGTTTACCTGTCACAAAAGAAGAAAAGGCATCAGATTTCACCATGTATTTACATAATATACATCTGTTTATACCACATTTAAAAGATCCCTTGAAATCTATCCATGTACCTCTCTCTAGTAGACGGTATGAGCATGCTAGGAGAAACAAGATTGCTATTTCCTGAGATCTCTTTCCCAAACGTAATGCTATGTATTGTGCCAGAATCAGAATCACCTGTGAGTTTCAAATCCCAAAAATTAATTTCATTATCATGTGTTTCAAATGTAAACACAAGATTATCCTGATTGGAGTTTATGTATTCTACAAACTTTGGTATGGAGGTAGACGAACCCCGCCAAACTAGCAGGGTATCGTCTATATACCTCCCATACCAATGTATATCCTCTGCAAAAATGTTGATTAATAGAGTAAATGTATTTTTCTTCCCAATGGGATACAAAGATATTAGCCAAAGATGGGGATAAACAGGACCCCATGGGGCAATCCTGTATGTGTAAGTAATAAGATCCATAAAAATAGAAGAAATTGTGTCCAATAAAAATTCTGTTACCAATAGAATATACTGTTTCAATGCATCTCCATAATTTGTATATTTGTTCAATTGTTGTGATAATGCATTGATCGCCAAGGTGTGAGGTATAGAGGTATAGAGGGCAACTATATCGCACGAGACCCACCGGTATTCAGACTTCCACACAATACCATTCATGTATTTGAGAACTTCCCTAGAATCCTGAAGGTAACTAGGAGATCTAAAAACTAAAGGTTGTAAATGGCGGTCAAGCCAAGTACTGATGTGTTCATAAATGGACCCTATGCCTGATATTATAGGGCGAAAGGGGGAGGGAAAATCCCCTTATGGACCTTAGGAAGGGCATGTAATACCGGAACTTTCAGAAATTTCACATCCATATTTTCCTTTTGTTTAACTTGAGTACTTCCATAGCTGAACCTTCCTCCAGAAGTTGAGTAACCTTCCTAGAAAAAATGCTAGTAGGGTCTGTTGAGAGTTTTTTTGTATATCTCCGTGTCCATCAGCAATTTATTAACCTCTCTTAAATATAGATCCCTATCTAGGACCACCACCGAACCACCCTTGTCAGAAGCTTTGACTATTAGAGAAGGGCGAATTTCTCAAAAATTCGGTTCGCTCACTTCGCCGAATTTCCCGACAAAAATAACTTCGGTACGAATTACTTCGGGACGAATCACGTTAAAAATCAGCCATTTCCAGGCTGTACAGAGCCTGAAGGGTGCTGTAGAAGGTTGTGCCATGCTTAAATATGCAGAGGGAGCTTGGTTTGTCTTCATACAATGTTGTGTTTTAGTATGACACACACATGACTGCCGCCGCTCTTAGAATCGCTTCACTATAAAATTCCCTGGGCACTTAAGAGGGCAAAACTGACCAAAAAACTGAAGGGGGGAATGTAGCCTGATAAAGTCATGGCAGCGACAGCTGGAAAAAAACAAGCTGAGGGCTCAGGTGGCAACATCAGTGACAGAGTGTGGAGGTGACGGCGGCAGCCACAGCAGCATGAGGTCAGACAGTGGCACAATGACATTCTGGAGGTGGCAAAACCAGGAGTAGGCCAAAGAGTGGCACAATGACACAGTGTGGAGTTGACGGCATCAACAGCAGCAGCAGCATGAGGTCAGACAGTGGCACAATGACATTCTGGAGGTGGCAAAACAGTAGTAGGCCACAGAGTGGCACAATGACAGAGAGTGGAGGTGACGGTGGCAGCAGCATGAGGTCAGACAGTGCTACAATGACATTCTGGAGGTGGCAAAAACAGGAGTAGGCCACAGAGTGGCACAATGACACAGTGTGGAGTTGACGGCATCAACAGCAGCAGCAGCATGAGGTCAGACAGTGGCACAATGACATTCTGGAGGTGGAAAAAACACGAATAGGCCACAGAGTGGCAAAATGCAGGAGGGGAAAAGGTGAGGGCGGAGGAGAACAGCATGAGGTCAGAGAGTGGCAAATGACATTTGGGGGAGGTGGCAAAAAAGGAGAGGCCCCCGAGTGGCACAATGACACGTGTGGGGTAAGGCCGCGGGAGCATAAGGAGACAGTGGCACAATGACATTTGGAGGGGGAAAAAAAAAGGATAGGCCCAATTTGGCATATGACAGGAGTGGAGGTAATGGCGGCCAGATGAGGTAAAAAGTGGCACAATGCATTCTGGAGGTGGCAAAAAAACTGGAGTACCCACAGAGTGGCAAAATGAAGAGAGTGGAGGTGAGGGCAGCAGAACATGAGGTAAGAGGGCACATGACTTTGGAGGTGGAAAAAAAACAGTGTACCCCAAAAGGGGCAAAAAAAAAGGGAGTGGGGTGACGGCGGGCAGCAGCATGAGGGTCAAACGGGGGCCACGATGACATTTGGAGATGGCAAAAAACATTTTGTAGGCCTCAGATGCACATGACAGAGGAGGGGGAGGTGACGGGCGGGGCCTGATCAGGAGAGTAGCACAATGACACAGTGTGGAGGGGCCGGGCCAGCAACAGCAGCAAAATGTGGGCAGTGGCACAAAGACTTCGGAGGTGGCAAAACAGTAGTGGGCCCCACAGAGTGGCACAATGAAGAGAGTGGAGGTACAGCGCAGAGCATGGGTCAGACAGGGGCACAATGACTTTCTGGAGGTGGCAAAAACGGTAGGCCAAAAGAGGGGAAAATGACACATGTGGAGGTAACGGCAGCAGCAGCCATGAGGTAAACAGGGGCAAAAAGACATTCTGGAGGTGGCAAAACTAGTACCACAGGTGGACAATGAAAGAGAGGGAGGAAGAGAAAACAGCATGAGGTCAAAGTGCAAAATGAACCAGGGGGGGCAAAAACAGGAGTAAAAGGCCACAGAGGGCCCAAATGCCCAAAACGGGGAAAGGGGGGGGGAAAGCGGATAGGTCAGCAGTGGCAAAAAAAAAAACAAAAAAAAAAACAAAACCAACCAAAAAAAACAAAACAAACAAAAAAACCAAACAACAAAAAAAAAAAAACAAAACACAAAAACACCAAAAAACAACACCAAAAAACCAAACAAAAAACCCCACAAAAACAAAACAAACCAAAAAAACAAAAAAAAAAAAAAAAAAAAAAATTACCCCAAAAAAAAAAAAAAAAAAAAAACACTAACAAAAAAAATAAAAAAAAAGAAAAAAAAAAAAAAAGCAAGTGGGGCTCAGGGGAAAACATCAGTGACGGGTTTGGGGAGGTGACGGCGGCAGCCCAGCAGTGAGGTAGCAGTGGCACAATGACATTTCTGGAGGTGGAAAAAAAAGGAGGGCCCAAAGGTGGACAATGCCCCAGTGGGGATTTGACGGCATAACAGCAGGCAGATGAGGTCGACAGTGGCACAATGACATTCGGGAGGTGGCAAACATATAGGCACAGAGTGGCAAAATGAAGAGAGTGGAGGTGCGTGGCAGGCAGATGAGGTAGACAGTGTAAATGACTTTCTGGAGGGGGCAAAAAAAAGGAGTAGTCCACAGAGTGGCACAATGACAGAGAGTGGAGGTGACGGTGGAGGAGCAACAGGGGGTCAGGAGTGGCAAAAATGACATTTGGAGGGGGGGCAAAAATTGGGTGGGCACAGAGGGGCACAATGACACAGTGTGGAGGAAAGGGCAGCGCGCATGAGGCGACAGTGGCACAATGACATTCGGGAGGGGAAAAAAACAGGAGTAGGCCACGGGGTTGGCACTATGACAGAGGTGGAGGTGATGGCGGCAGCAGCTGAGGTCAGACGGGCACAATGACATTCTGGGGTGGAAAAAACGGGAGTGGGCCCCACGGGAGTGGACAATGACAGAGAGTGGAGGTGACGGCGGCACAAAGGGGTCAGAGAGTGGCACAATGACATTTGGGGTGGAAAAAAAAACAGTAGGGGCCCCCGAGGGGCACTATAAGAGATGGAGGTGACGGGGAAGCAGCAGAGGTCGACGGGGGGCAAATGACATTCTGGAGGGGGAAAAACAGTAGTAGGCCACAGAGGGAAAAAATGGAAGAGGGGGAGGTGACGGGGGCAGCAGCATGGGGTCGGGTAGCACAATGACACGTGTGGGGGCACGGGGCACCAAGCACAGCATGTAGGCGTGGCAAAATGACATTTGGAGGGGGAAAAAAACAGTATGGGCCCAAAAGGTGGCACAATGACAGAGAGGGGGAGGTCACAGCAGCGCAGCATGAGGCAGACAGTGGAAAAATGAATTCTGGAGGTGGAAAAACTGGAGCGGCCACAGAGTGGCAAAATGACACAGTGTGGGGTAAGGGCAGCAGCAGCATGAGGTAGACAGTGGCAAAAGACATTCTGGAGGTGGAAAACAGTGTGGGCCACAGAGTGGCACAATGAAAGAGAGTGGAGGTCACGAGCGCAGATGAGGTCAGCAGTGGCACAATGAATTCTGGGGGGGAAAAAAAACAGGAGTGGCCACAGAGTTGCAAAATGACAGGAGCGGGGGGGCGGGGGCAGGGCAACAGCATGAGGTCAGGAGGGGCACAAAAACCAGGGTGGATGTCACGGCACCGAACGCAGCAGCAGATGAGGCCCTTTAAAGTGGCACTAAACAGGTGTGGAGGGGGTGGAAATACGCCCCCCGGTAAAGATGGTGGAGGCAAATGAAAAATGTCAGCAGAGGAAACCTCCCGACCCACCCCTGATTCATCTTGACAAAGGCGTCGTTCCCATTTCCCGTGGCAAGGGGTTCTCCTTTGGGGGTAACGTGGCCCTGCCGCACTGAACCCGCCTGATGCCACCAAGGGCCCGGGCAGGACAGCTTCCCCACTGCAAACTCAGCAAGTTGCGGCCAAACACATCCGGGGTTTTTGGCTCCCCTTTTAGTCAGGGATTTTTCTAACTGGGGGTGGCAGATTTGCTGCCCCAAGGGGCCCCACCTCCTGTTTTGGGGTTGCCAGGCCTGCTGTGCTGTGCTGGTGATGCCCTCTCAAGGGGGTGAAGGAAGCTGTCTTTAGTGACTCCAAAACTTAGTTGTTGTTTATGGAGCTGGTACTGCTCTACCCCCCCCCCTTTGTTTAATATTTATGAAGTGCTGGTACTGCCTTTTTGGAAAATAAATTAGGGTTTAGAACTTCCATTTCGGTCGGAAAAGCCCTTAGTTCCTGAAAGGGGCAGATCCACCCTTTGGAAAGGTAGGGCTGCAGCACCCCAAAAACTTGGACAGGAGAAGGTCGCTTCTGCCCTTAGGAGGGGGGGACGATAAAAGTTGTCTCTTTAATCGCCTCGCTGAAAGACTGCGGCGCATGAGTGCGAGGAGCAGGACATTGGACCGGGAGATGATGTCAAAGAGAAACAACTCCCCCTTTGCAGAGGTGGGGGAGCCTGACTGGTGCAATGGGATGGTGCCACTGGGCGTGCTGTGCTGTGTTGCTGCCGGGGCCCGGGATGACCACCCCATTGAGCCCGTTTTCCCAGGCCACCGGGGGTGAGCTGCATGTGTTGAGCAGGGGGGTGGTGCCGTTAGCCCCTGGGGCCCGCTTCACTTTTCCCTACAGATTCTAATATACCCTATTCGGTCCCCTTTGGGGTTTTTGCAAAAAATGCCCCACCGCCCATATTGGATTTTTCCCCAACCCCGCATGATGACTAATGCGCCCTCTCGCTGAGCCCCCTTTCCGCTACTTCTTTGGGTGCGGCTGGTTTTTTTCCCCCTGGCCCCCTTGGCTCCCGACCCCACACTGTGTATCCTGTGACTCCGGGGCCCCACAACCACTTGAGCTGCGCCGTGCCCGACGCGCAAGCTGATGCCCTCTTTCCTGACGAGATGAAGCCCGTGCCTCACCCGGCTCCCAAGTGCGGTTGGCTACATCATCATCTATTTGTGTTTCATCATCACTGCTGTCCTCATCACCGGTCTTGGTATGCAGAGGCTGACCCCTCACAACATGACCTCCCATGCCACTCTCCACATCTATACTTTGCCACCTACTGCAAGAAGCAGGGGATTTTGGCCCCATTTCTTCGCTGCCAAGTAGCTGCTGACTGCCCTCCTCAAATTGTTCATCCTCGCTATATAGTGGCGCTGAGCCCAGACCACATAGTAGATCTCTGGCTGAGGGAACCGGATGGGACAGAGGCGGGTTGAGGACAGGTGAGGGCCGCTGACCCGCTCCCAGGCCATGCCAACTAAGGGTTGTGTCTGACATTCCCACCAACTCTTGGCTGGGGTTGTCAGATGTCATCTGGGAGGAAGTGGATGACCTATTCAACCAATCAAGAACCCTTGGGTTGCTAGTCAGCACACGGCCGCTAGATGACAGCGGCAGTTGTGGCCTCACCGAGTGACCCCTGCTGCGACGTCCCCTTGCTGTGCTGCGACCTGGGCCTGGAATGTTTGTGCCTCTGCCACTCGCAGGTGAAGAGCCTGCCACCTCTCTGTCTGACATACTGTTTGTTCTAAAATGTACAGACATTGTTTGATGAAGATATCTGTATATGATAAATACACACCCTGTATTTGACTCCAAATGAACCCACTAAGAAGCTTGGGTAACCCTTGGATATAAATTGCGCTCCACAAATGGGCAGGAAAAATTTACTTGTATGTGCCGTTTAAAAACTGTGTATTTTACTGAAAATAAAAGCACAAACAGGCTTAATTAACCTTCGGATATGAATTATGCAACAGAATTTATTCTGTGGCGGTGAAAAACAAAGTTTCTTTTACTGAGTACAACTGCAGAAAAATACTTAGTTAACCCGTGGACGTAAAGTGCGCAAAAGAATTGAGCAACCAAAAACTACGAGCTTGGTAGGTGTTACAATGGCGTGTTTTTTACGCTACACAAAAGGAAAACTTGTAATAAACCTTCGCTTGTGAATTATGCTACAGGAAAAAAGTATTTTTTGGCGGGGAAATAAACAGTTTCTTTTAGTCACCACAGCAGCAGAACAACGCTTAATTAACCCCTGGATGTAAATTGCGCAAAAGAATTGAGCAACCAAAAACTACGAGCTTTGTAGCGTGTTACAATGGCGTGTTTTCTACGCTACACAACAAGAGGAAAACTTGTAATTAACCTTCGCTTGTGAATTATGCTACAAGAAAAATGTATTTTTTGCCGGTGAAATAAACCATTTCTTTTAGTCACCACAGCAGCAGAACAATGCTTAATTAACCCCTGGATGTAAATTGCGGAAAAGAATTGAGCAACCAAAAATGAAGTGGTATGTGTATTGTAAAAACGCTGTTTCTTTAAATGAATACAACAGGAACAGGCTTAGATCACCCTTGGATATTCAATGTGCTGTGTGTAGATAGCATTAAAATGTATATGCAGCTGCACTGGACACACACTGGACTTCAGATCCAATACCCCAAAAAATCAGAAATAGAACATTAAGAGAAGCAGTCTCTGGCTGGGGAGGGTTAATATAGTGAAGATGAATGTCCTGCCCAGACTGCTTTATCTTTTTCAAACTATTCCTGTTCGCATTCCGAATGCCTTCTTTCGAGACTAATAAAAGTGTCAAGAAATTTGTTTGGTCCAACAAAAACCCCAGGATTGCTAGGGAGGTCTTGATTAGACAAAAGGAGAGGGGAGGGCTGGCACTCCCGGACGTGAAGCTATATAATATAGCTTCAATGACCGCCAGGGTCGTGGATTGGTTCCATGATAGAAGTGGGAAGAGTTGGGTGCGGATGGAGGAAGACATGTGTGGGAGGCCCTTATCATCTGTCCCATGGCTCGACTACCTCACCGACTGGGAATTACGACTTCTCAGTTGCCCTATGTAACGCAAATCACTTCTGTGGCATGCAAAGTGTTTAGTCGGCAGTGTACCACCTTTTTGCTTGGCTAATGGCCCCTTATCCGTTGAGGGGTAATCCCTCCTCACTGTTATTGCTCCTTGCTTGTTATATCGGGGTATGAGCAACGATTGGTCTGAATACTTTTGGGGACCTGGTTTCCTTCTCCTCTTTAGGGGATATGAAGAATGTGTTCCAGAGCAATGCAGATCCCCCAATGTATGGCTTCAGTATATGCAACTCAGGCACTTCTTTGGTGTCAATAGGGTCAAATTAGATCTAGTGAGGCCCCTGACAAGCTTTGAGGCACTATGTGCGCAACAACACCCTCCTAGACATTTGATTTCGACAATATATAACATGCTGGTGGATGATCTGACTGCCCTACCGCCGGCCTTTCAGGCAAGTTGGGAGAGGGAGTTGGGTTGTCCTTTCTAGCGGAGGATTGGAACAAGGCCTGTACCTTGGCACACAAAGCATCTGTTTCCTGTAGAATTCAGGAGCTCAATTAAGGTGCTGACAAAATGGTATAGGGTACCTACTCTTTTGCACTCTTTCTATCCGCACGTTCCGCCAACTTGCTGGCGGTGCGGGGTGGCACCTGGCACCATGTCACATATCTGGTGGGGATGTGAGGAGTTGCGCCCTTTCTGGTCTAAAATTATTGAGTTAATTGAGATTATCATGGGCCTTAAATTGCAAGATGATCTCTCGACTCTCCTCCTCCTCATTCTTCCTATGCGTGCTCTCAAAGGAAGCTTGCTGATCTTTTTATTGGTTGCAGCAAAGGCCCTTATTCCAAGGAAATGGAGATCTACTCAACCGCCCACTATAGTGGAATGGTTCAAAGAGGTCTTCTGCTTGCAAAGGATGGAGGAGATCCGAGCCATTAACACTCAGACTTGGGACAGGTAAGATAGGGTGTGAAGGGAATGGATAATGTTTACTGCCTCCCCTGAATACCACAGCTTTGTGTGAGTCTTTTGGCAGCTAGAGGTCTGGCGCTTGGGATCTATGCATCTCCGCTAGTATCTGCCCCGTACTGAGGATCTGTGGTGCGTTTTGTGTGGGATCTCCCCGGGTCGAGTCCGATATATCTTTTGTGATTGGTTAAATTCTCTGTTATGGAAACTATTTGTTTTCCTTACGTTGTTTTTCTGCTGTTAGATACTTTGTCTACTCACCATTGCAAAGTGCTACCCTAGGGTGGTTAAGTTGTATTTTAGGACTGATCAAACTAGTTATGTTTATCTTTGATATTCGCTTATTAAGCTAATAGAATTGCGCCTGCAGTAGCATGGTAATGTGCTCTTAATAAGAATGTCTTACATTTCCGATGTTCCTGCAGATGTTTGATTATATGCTGAGATTGCCTTTGTAATGTTGTTTATACTATACCTTTTAATAAAGCTATGTTTAAAAAAGGAAGAGAAGCAGTCTCTGAGACAAGATGAGACACCCCCCAAAAATCGCTGTATAAAAATGAGTTCTTTAGTATCAGCCATCTGAAGCAGCTGCGGCAGCACCTTCCCTAATAAGTACAGTGAGAGCGGTATGAGTTCCCAGCGTCGCGCCCGGACTTATATAGTGCGTTGACGTCACAGAATCCCGCCGGTCTCTGATTGGCTTCATCTCTGCACATGTCATGCAGGCTATGCCCTTCTTCCTCCCAGAGTTCTTTGCCCCATGTAACGCCATGTGCTCGCAGCCATTTTATCAATCAAAAGCCCACTTCGTTCACTCGAAGTACCCCAAAGTTCGACTTCGTTCAGAACCGAAGTTTTCCTGAAATTCTAAACGAATTCCACTTCGTTAGAATCAATTTGCCCATCTCTAACTATAAGGTATGTATTGGACTGTATCGTTTTGAGAGCTTTAAATTCTCTCCAGGTCATATTACTCTGTCCCTGTGGTTGTCCCAGATGTAAATCCCGAAGTTCTTTTCTACCAAGTACTGAAAATCTTCCATTGCCGAAGATCTATAATTAATAGGATAAAAGTCACTGTTCTTGATGTACTGTAATTTCATATTCTCTACCTCTATATTTCTAATCCGTGTATTATCATCATCAAGATTTTCTAACATAAGGATGGATCTCTGCTCTGCAAAATCTAACCCTCTAGGAAAAAAATCTACCTTACTGTTCTGAAATTCTTCCTCTGTAGATTCTGATCTTTCCTTATAAAAATGTTTTTTAACCGTTAACAATCTAATAAAACTGTCGGTATCTTTAATGGTATTATAAAGGTTTAAATCCGTAGTAGGGACATAATTGAGACCTCTACCTAATACCTTAATTTGATCAAGGGAAAGAACACAGGCAGATAAATTTAGAACAAGAAAATCATCTTCAGAACTGTCCACATTTGTAGATGATGAATCAATAGAGTTATTCACTAGGGAGGAGTTATCCCCGATATGTTCCTCATTTGTTGTCTTGGAGCGAAGTCTCTTGTGCTTCCTCCCTGCCCTCCTCGTATGTTTCTTGGGCGTGACCGACCCCAGGGTCCCCAGTGGTTTTTTTGGGATCTACTCACACTTCCCATAGTCCTATCATCATAATTCTGAATTTTGAATCCGAAGTATCTGTGCCTGTCTCAGTAGTGACCCCTTCCAAAGGAAGAAACGCCACTCTCTTATTACGTTTCTTAAATCTGTTTTTCTTCAGAATTGACCTGGGGTAAATTCTTTCTTCATTGTCTATCTGCCATTTGTTAATTTTATTTTTTGCAAAATCAAAAGAATCCCTATTGAACTTGGATTGTTTAATGGAATGATGTCTACCTCCAATTTAGAGATGTTATTACGTAGTTTACCATCCAAGACCTTATATGAGGGATCTTCCTTATGGGAAAGAATACACTGTTTAGCCTCTTTCAAAGATTCATCCAATTTCACCAAGGTGTTCTGCTCAAATTTGATGATTAGATGCATAAGTTTAGTAGAGCAGTCACTGAGAGTGTTATTCCATTGTTGTATAAAAGTATCGTCATGTGGAAAGGTGGGATATTTATTCAAGCTTAGTCCAATTTGGATCAAGTTGTTAACAACATAAGATTTTGGAGTAGTACAATCCCACCAGATCCTCAACTGTTTCGCCACAATTTTTTCCAAATTGAGCATTTTATGTTTTAGCTCCAGATTATCTTGCTGAGCAGCCATGGCATCTCTGCCAAAACTTAACATGGCTCTATCACGCCTATTTGATTATCCACATTGTAGGAGGCCAATTCCTCAGGAAATGCAGAGTGTGTCCGTATGTCCAGGTCACTATAGGAACAGCCCCTCCGGACCACTGTGTATGGCTCCAGAAACCAAGTCTACAGAAATGGGAGCTGCCTGCTCCCAGCCACAACAGTAAAAACTAAAATAAAATAGAGACACACAGAGCCCACAGCAAATATAATGAGAGCACATAACAAAAGTACCTAATTTTCAGAGAGATATTATTTCGATTTTTTTTCCAATTAGGCAACTCCTGTGGCAGAAGCTGACATAGCTACACTCACACAGATGATTGTGCAGACACAGCCCTAGTCTTCGGGGTCACCAAGACATAAATGGCTGTGTGGGGTAATTGCATATCGCCAATGAAAAACAATAGATATACTTAATTTTTCATGTTCATCACGATAAATACTTTCAGAATGTTTCACATGGATTAGACTGAATTCAAAGGGAACAATGCAATGCTGACCAAAAGTGAAGAAAGAGTAGAAGAATGTATATTGTGCTTGTACACTCTATAATATTCTGAAATATGGGCACCATAAAAACACTTGTGTGAAAGCCAGAAAAGATGGATGTAAGCCATTTTCTCAGCTTCCCTGACAGTAAGGAATAATTATGTTGCATAGCTTAGCGAGAGTAGGAGTAAAAAAAAAAATCAAAGAGGAAAAGTTCATGTCTGGACATGTGTAGCCTCGTGGAAAAAGTCTTATTTCATTCACTGACAAGCACTACTACTGTGGTCAGCAGTATTTCCCATAGGGCAGTCATGTTAAGAAAAAAAAAATCAATATTGACTCTTGACACATTTTCATTTACACGAGAGCGAGGCTTTCAGTCCAAGCACAAATCAATACCCAGCTTTTAATGCTACTCAAATGGTTTGTACTATGGAAAATACAAGTCTCTTGCTCAATAAAGTTTAGTCTTGGAATATACTTTGGCTACATGTTGTCTCCATCAAACATGTAGACAAAACAATGGATAAGTCTCTCTTCTGATTGATCAGATAAGTTTACATTGATGTTCTCTCCTTCCATTCAATTGATTTTGTACTTAAAAAAAACAAAACTACAGAGCAATGTTCATAGATTCAAGTCACAAACATCAAAAACGCATATGGTACTGTAGCTACATAGTAAAATCCTCGGTACTCAGGGTGGGGGAGCCTGACAACAAATATGAAACTGGGTCTCCTTTTAACATTGCTTGACTTTGACACCCTGAACAAAATATATGGTGTGTACACTCTTTGGCTAGCCTATGGAGCAATTTCTACATACAGGAGAGTTTAACTCTGATTATTGAAAATAGGTAGAACTAATCCCCTTCTCTGTTGTCCAAATTTTAGTACCATTTTACATTTAGCATAAAGAAATGTGAACCATCAAAAGTAGTAACTTTGGGCCACATATATGAAAACTGTCTAGGTCTAAAATTCACTTTGTTGCCCATAACAACCAATCAGGGTACCCCTCTCATTTTTCCAGAGCACTATATGAAATGAGAGGGGTACTATGATTGGTTGCTATGGCCAACAAAGTGAATTTTAGACCTGGACAGTTTTCATACATTTGGCCATTTGTGCATGCATTGAATTAATTATATTCAAGTAGCCCTATCTCAGAGCTTGTAATATACTCCACAGCTGCAAAAACTACTCTGCTGGTTGCAATAAGAAAACAGTCAAAAACTGAGGACTGCTGAAGTTTTCCAGTTCTAAATTTAGCCAAACTGTGACTGTAGCTCCAAGCTTCAGGACAGGTGGTATTTAAAGAGAACCTGTGACATCTCCTGATATGTCTATTTTAGTAAATACTTGTGTTCACTGTGAAATTTTGGAACATCTACTCCTCTAACTCTGTGTTCCTCTCTACTCTTCTACTCTCTGTTCCTCTGTTTATTCCTTCTAGAAATTTATTCCTGAATCAGTCAGCTGGGTGTTACCAACTGAAGTTGTGTCCAGAGTGACTCAGCATTGATTGGACAGTGTCAGACCATGCAGCGATACCCCCAATTGGTAATACACATCTAATTGGTAATGAATTTGTAGCAGAAATAATGGGGATACTACACAACATAGAGATCCAAGGAAATATGATCCAGAATTGCTATTTGATGGGGAATACTGGTATTTACCAAAACAAACAGGTCAGACATGACTAAGGGTACTCTTCAAGGAATGATATTATAAATAATTCAGTGTATTTGCAGAGTTACTTAACTTTTTATGTAGAGTAATTTAAATTGGTGTTCTAAAAGCAATAACTGTTCGCCAGTCCTACAGGGATGATTAAAAATAATATATATATATATATCGAAAGACCAATAGAGCAATCATTATGTTATTACCTAGTATTTGTAATGAGACTATCCAGAAATAAGCAGGAGCTAAACCAAAGTGAAATTAGACTGCCTGGCCATTCTAGAATTGTATTAACAGTTAGAGAAGGACAATATTTTATATGTAATTTTTAATTGCATAGGATTGTCAAAATAAAATAGAAATACTGCCAAAAAATGTAAAAAAAAGTTTCCCAGAAATATTGGTTTTATGCAAAAATACTCCTTTCTGATGACAGCGTTCCATTAAAGGGGTTGTCTCACTACAAGGATTGATTTTTATGTTAAAGATCTTGCAAGAACAAGTCACTTTGCAATATGTGTCCATTAACAGGTTCCTACCTATTCCTAGATATCCCCTCTTGTATGGTCTGCATCAGCTTCTCAGGTCGCTATAGCTACAGACCTGTTCAATCTATCATGATAGGCTGTCAGCACTGGTTGCTATAGCTACAGACCTGGCTTCTACTGCAGCCTAGTAGAAGCCAGTAAATAAATAAATAAATATATATTATATACATTTATAAAAATATATATATATTTTACACGACTTACCTTGTTAACTACTTTTCCAGTTTTGTGGACGTCACAGTTTTCCCTGCCCAATGATGTCATCGTTCATTCTTCATTTGGACAGTGAATGGTGATGTCATTGGCTGAGATCACCGGGATGGACGCAGTGCTGGAACAAGTTGATTTACAAGGTAAGGGTTTTTTTTTCTATTTTTATCATCTCTTTTAGACTGACAAGCAGTTATTACTTTAGGAACAGCCCTTTAATATGGAAACTGGTGTTAAAGGATGTACTTACACTAGTCCAAAACGAGACTTCAGAAATCATCAAGGGCAAGACAAGATCTTTTAATGTTCAGTGCTGTTAATTGTTTAGCATGATATCTGTTTTATCTGCCCCGCACTCCACTTTTGCAAGCAATTCTTAGCCTTTTTATTGATCAGACATACCACTCACTTCTTCCCATTCCAATTGTTTCATTGCAGTTCTGAATGAAGGACTGGTAGGACACTCTTAGACTATGTTCACACGGGTGAAATTGTGATGTATTTCGGCCCGTATTTGGCACCGTACTGCGATCAATACGGGCTGAGATACGTCCCAATAATTACGGTAATCAACAGTTCTCATAGAGAACTATGAATTACATCTCCTATCCCCGCTAACACAATACGCCGCGGGGGGCGAGAAGTGACATGTCAATTACTAGCGGCAAATACGCGCCGCTAGTAATGAATGTCTATGGGGCCGCGGGAGTTGGTGCGAGCTCCCAAACACATCGCGTAATTGCGGGGCGTAATTATGCCCCGCTATTATGCCGTGTGAACATAGCCTTAGGGCTCATCCCCATGGCAGACAGCAAATACCGGTCAGATTATCTGACAGGGGGACTGATTTTCTACGCTGTTTGTGGAGAAAAGCCCTCTCTTTTCGCATAGACTTGTAAATGTTCTGCCCGAAATCCCGGTGGAAGAATAAACATGTTCTATGTTTTTCGGACCGCTGCCGGTCTAAAAAAGCATCCGCTGGAAAACCCGTGCAGTGGGGACTGCTGCATGGGTTTTCCATAGAGGGTCGTTGTAAAGTTTGACAGACGTTTTACAGACGGTTTTCAAAACCGAAAACCGTCTGTAAAACTGCCCAAAAACCCTTGCCGTGGGGACAAGCCCTTACCCTTTATCTGTGGTAAGATCCTCATCTTCATCACTTACTTCAATAATATATTACATATCCAAACTGAAGCAGGCAAGTAATCTGAGAAGTTTCTTTATAGTGATGTTTACTGTATGTAAGCACTTAGGGCAAAGTTTATGAACATTATTGTGCCAGTTTTCTGGAGTGCTTTAAGCCCAAAAACCTGTCATAGCCCTGTCTGACAGATTAACAGTTGTATGCCAAAATCTGGTGCATGCTGGCGGCCCAACACATTTGCATGCTCCAATTCTATGGAGGCATGTTTCACCAGATACGTGCGACATTTATGAATCTGTCATACCAAAATGTGTCGCGACAGTGTCAGGTTAATCCATACCAATTTCATAGTGGCGAGGCTGAGACAAATTTTGCCGCAAATATTCTGTATGCAACTTTGTGGTGCATAAAAGTGTCTCACAATGTCATACATTTATAAAGTGCTTTGAAACACTTTTATACATATTCATGAATACTACACTAGCTTACTGAGAAGCAGCACTTTTCATATTGTACATGTCCCCTTTATCGTCTGGCTAGGAAACAGCATCACTCTTGTCCATTGCTTTGTTTAGTTTTCCATCTATCTTGTACAACATGCAAATAAAATTTTACCAGATGAGACAAATTAGACATTTTTTTTTGAAAGATCCCAAGTAGTGCAACACAGTGGTAATATGGGCATGAAATCATGGAAATTGCAAGTAGGAAAGTTTCTCTAAGGCTATGTTTATACAACATTTTTGATGCATATTTTGACATGTAATACATATCTATTCTGCATCAAATACAGATCAGAAAAACCTCTAAAAAGTGTCCCATTGTTTTTAATGAAAATATCCACCATCAAACATATGGTGCGAATCTTTATGGGTCATTTTCTGAAATGCACGCTGTACGGAAGAATAGAATTGCTTATTACTTCTTGGCATAGAGAACATGTAATTTGTTATCTGCATTTTTTCACCCATAAACATATTGAAAAACAAACCAAAGAAAAACACACATAAAATACGCATGAGAAACGTGTGCAATTTACACACATTTAATTTTAAATACACTTGTATTTTTCAGCATCCTTTTACGCTACGTGAAGAAAGTCTAATATGAGTTTGGTAGAAAGTTCTGTAGCAATTAAATCTTAATTTTTATGACTTCCCCTTTATGTATCGAACTGAATATTTTAACTGCAACTTGTTGAAATGAGAAGTAAATTCTCAAGCTTTGTGTTTTATTATTCATTTGATTATATAACTACTCATTTATTTAACATGATGCTTGCCATCTGTGTTCATTCGCACACTAATAATGACTTCTAGGCCACCACAGCATAACATTGAGACCCGGTATTCTATATGGGTTAAACATGACATACTTTATGATTCTGCACACTAACATGAAAAAGTACTTAGGTTATATAATTATGACTCATAAAGCGGAGAGTCATTGTTGTATCTCATATCATAGTGCATTTACCTTTGGATGTATTATTGAGACAAGAGTTCCATAAGATAATATTTTCATAGAAAAATTAATAACTTAATTTAATATGTTACATTTATATTAGAATCTAATAAAAATACCACTGTGTGATGGTTTAACTGAGGCATCCTCAAACTGTGGCCCTCCAGCAGTTGGGAAACTACAATGCCCATGATGCCCACTGCTATAGATTATATAAATGCATGATGGGAGTTGTAGTTTCCCAACAGCTGGAGGGCTGCAGTTTGAGGATGCCTGGTTTAACTACTTGATATTTATAATCCTTACCTCAATGAAAATCTACCTATACAGTATGCTGGACACAGTGCTGAGTTTATGCTAATACAAATCAGGCAATCAGAATAAAGAGAGTTGCAGTGTAAAACATTAGTATTAGTATGACGCCGAGGCTGGGAAGAAACAAATGCACTCAGGGTTTTACATTAATGACCTTTGCTAATGAACTTTGATTCCTACTATACATAGTTTGCTTAGGCATAGGGCAAAAATATTTCTGTAAACAGTCGACCTTAAAGGGGTTTTCTCTTCCTCTTGTTTCACTGAGTCAGAGACAGCTTTTCATCCTCTGTCTAGTCAGGCGTTTGGTCGTTCTATAACAGTGATTAGCATATTTAGCTATTCTATAACTAGCTGAGACATTACAAAGACATAAGTGCAGGAGATTTAATACTCAGTAAACAAAGCCACAAGTTCTCTGAGAAGTTAAAACAATAGCTTATCTGTAAAAAAAAGCTAATATTGTTAGAGATAATGAGTCTGCTCTGAAGTGAGCTCTGTCCACGTGGACCTCACTCCCTCCTCTGTGTCTAATCAGGAACTGAGATGTGAACAGGTAACCATAGAAATTTGTTTGCACTCAGAGCAGATAAAATCTCTCTTATCTGTTGACCAAGGCAAAATCAAAAGTCTAATGTATATGTTGAAGGCTAGTCTTTGTAGTGAGAAAACCCCTTGACCATCCCACTCAAGTTCTGAAAGTTCAAAAGCAAACACACAGTCATGCAAAGGTGAAGGGTCTTAGAGAACAATCTATGACACCGGAATGCTCTTTTTGGTGTCCTTTGAACCTCCGTGTTATGTTCTGCCTACACTGAAACCTTCACTAGGCATAATACAGTAAAGGGTATTTCAACACCTAGATTGTTTTTACTAACTAAAACCATTTACTGTTACATATTGTTTTTCTAATCTGCTTCTATTTTTTAATTGTACATTTTTTTTTTATTAGTTTGATTATTTATATGTGTTTATAGAGGTCAAAGTAGCTTCTCCACTCTATTAACACTAATCCAAAGATTTGTTTTACGGTAGCCACAT
This sequence comes from Phyllomedusa bahiana, assembly GCA_025379985.1. Taxonomy (NCBI): domain Eukaryota; kingdom Metazoa; phylum Chordata; class Amphibia; order Anura; family Hylidae; genus Phyllomedusa; species Phyllomedusa bahiana. The sequence continues at coordinate 38,078 of JAODAL010008366.1, read as the reverse complement.
GAAAACTGGTGTCTGGACATGACTCATTGACTTCTATGGGAGAGTTTTGAATCCATACTTTGTGACTAAAACAGAGGTCACTGCCCCAAAAAAGTGGTTGAAGTAAGCCGTGATCCTTACCTATTGCCAGCAGCGGGTTAAAACATCATTTTTAGAACATAAGTTTTGCATTTCATTATAATCCTGTCTGTGTGATAGTGAGATGACTGAGAACTTATACCTAGAGAATAGGAAGTGAGGACAGTGGTCAGTGTAAGTTGCAAGAGTGTACTATTGTTTTTCAGTATAGCCAGTGATCTGGATATTATAGGTTGTCTTCTGATGATACATCCCCATACAATAACCTACTTATAGTCTATAGTACAACCATCAAAATAGGAGAATAAAACTCCTTACAGATACCTAACCTAGCTGAAGTCCCTTAGCGGAGGACCAGACCCTATCCTAGCTGAGACAACCATCTCCAGCTACCGGGCCGTACAGACCCTAACAGGAGCACCTTTTCTGCTTTATACCAGGATACCTCTCCTGGATGTTTAAACATTTTAAAAAGTAGATGCTTCTTTTGGTATGTACAGTTATTTTCTATATGATAAGTTTGTGATCCTTACCACACTGAAGAGTCTATTGGTTTATGGACGAAACACGTCTGAGGATGTTGGTGATATTATGAAATGATATCTATTGCTAATATAGTACATTATCTGGAAGCAGTATTTTAGGTGCTATCTACTTACATACCTCTAAGTATCATCTGATAATACTATCTAGTGGCGTCAACATACAGGTTATTTATCCGTATATGTTTTGGCGTATCATATTATCCATATATGTGTTTTTGTACGCCTATTGTATAGTGATGTTATGTATTCTTTATAGTTAAGAGGATAGGGTCTGGTAGATACTAGACAGTGCGGGGGCGTCCTTTTCGGTGCGGATACTCCACTAAGGGACTTCGGCTAGGTTTGGTATTTATAAGGAGTTTTATTCTCCTATTTTGATGGTTGTACTATAGATTATAAATAGGATATTTGTGTGTTTTTAACAGAAGTATAGAATAAAAGTTATTTTTTAGAAAAGGAATTACTTTTTCTTGGTTGGAATACTGATTTAATAAGAATTCCTTTTTTTTGTATTGTGGAATATTGTTTTTGATCCCCATACAATATAACAAATAGTGCTTTCTTTCTTCAGTAACCACATTTGACGATATCCACACAATACCTACATGCAGAGAGTCTGGTGGATGTAGGTAGGTCCTGAGTGGGGGATAGCCTGTTTGACGTTGGTGGGATATATAGACCTGACAAGATGAACTTTATAAAAAAACTGTTTTCTGGTGGTTGTAGTACAGCGGCTATGGGAATCTAAGTTTAGTTTACTACACCCAAAGGAAGACTGTAAAATGGGCACTAAAATGTGGATGCATGACGGCCATCAAAAACCAGTTCTGTTCAGTAGGCTGCGTTAATTTCTACATTAGTATAAAGGAAAAAAGGGACTAGCCTCTGAGTATTTATGTGGCTCCCCGTAAAACACCTTTATTTTCCATGATAAGGACTAGCACTGTGATATTGCTGTATTATTAATCAAAATTATTGTCTATTTCCACATAAAACAATGTTAAAAGAACATGACAAACTTAATTATGGAACAACTCGTTTCGTGTTGTTTTTTAATTTCTTCCAGTTCTCTGATCTCACTGCAAATTTGAGCAGAATCTAACGGAATATACAACATGTTGCATATTCTGTCGGATTTTAAACCCGACGGTAAAAAATCTGTGCTGTGCTTAATTTGTATTGTTTCTTTCAATGGGTATAAACACCACACTGAGTAGTGACTAGTTTCTCTATTGTTTAATTATGAAACTCATTGTGCCTATCACAAAACCGTAGCTAGATGATCTACTGTGTTAAATGTCTCCCTCCTGAAGCCATCAATCATGATTCATCTCTCTGCTAAAGCTGTATGTAATCACAAAGAAGGAAACAAAATGCCAGCCAAATGGCTCATCTATGGAAACCATTCCAATGGATGGCCACAGTTTAAGATACTGCCCATGCAACCTGTCATGTTCAGCGGCACATTCAAGTCTCTTAAATATAGTGTTTTTATTATTAACTAAACATCTTTGACACGTCCACCCATTCTGGAGTATCAAGCCTGAGGGTTTAAGGTGGTTTTCTTACTACAATTATTAGCTTTGAACGTGTAGGCAAAGGTAATTAAACACTATTACCAAATATACTGCTTACACAAGCTTCTCTAGGTTACCAAACACATTTTTCTTTTCTCATTGCTCCAACTGCCTTGTCCAACTATGTTGAGTTTTATCTCCAGCACAGGAGCTTGTTTATCTATGTTACTGACAAACTTCAATCCATTAGCGCTCTGTAGTCTTCTTCGCTACAGGTTGCAAACCTCTTGCACTCATGTCATTGTAACAGTCTCAGCTAGGAATACCACAGCTGATATGCCAATCACTGCTGTAGAACCACTCACAGCCTAACCAGAAAGTGGGAGTCTGAAGCTGGCTGTGAAGAGCAGGCTTTGTGAAATAGCTTGGTGAAAACATCCCTTTATGGGCTATTGAAAGATGCCAAAGGAATTTGAAATGTCACAGATGTTTGGTCAATGAAAAGCACCATTTTTTATAGAAAAGAGCAAGGTGCTGCAGTCGACATATTGGGTCTTTATCACAAAATTGGAAACTATTAAAAAAACTCGGCATAGCTACATCTCAAGCAAAATAACCTACAAATGTTTTCTGGGACTGTTTCATAAAATGATTTCATAGCTAGCATCAATCATATTACAAACATCATCTTATCGCTTCAGCCAAAAAGTCTAATTAGTAGCAGTCATTAATCTTGCTATAGGCACAGTATCTCATAAAAAAAACTGCATCTGAAGTAGCAGCTAAAAAATATCATATCTAAGGAAGACTAAATAATGCATGTGAATTTAAAGCATCTTCTGTCTACTCAAGGGAAGTTAGAAGAAAATACTCAAGCTTCAATCACTTAAAACAGAAATGGTTTTTATCTGACAGTTGAAGGTTTTTTGTATTTTTTTTAACTGTTTTTTGTATTTACTTTTTAAATACTTTTCAATCCAATTAAATTAATGAACATTTAGTTTTGAATTTTATAATCAACTCTATAAAAAAGAAAAGGCTCAAGGTTTGGTGTTGGTTTGAAGGTTTAGACTTTTAGGGTGACATGTATGAACAGAGTGGCACAAGAATTTTGGCCTCAAAAAGCTGTATTAGACCAGTAGGCGCGATAAGTGCCTTGGTACCTCGCCAAAGACACTTTTTAATGCGCCAAAGATTTGGGGAGTTCTGGTGGCGTCGCACCACGTTAGTAGAAGTAGACACATTTATGATTCCTTGATGCCAAATCTAGGTGCAGAACAGTTAGATCATCCAGATCAAGTTAAAGATGGTCTGCCTGAGCCTGAGTTGTCGTATTGGCACTACAATGCGCCTGTATGTATGAACTGCAGAAGAACAGGTTCATACATTCTGGCGCAGTCTATACTACCTTAAAGTGATTTAGAACTGGTCTATTAGTGCCACAATTCATACATGTTGCCCTTCGTGACTGTGCACCCATGTAATACATTGGTGCACTATAAAAAATTAGTTTATGGCAACAGAAACAGCAGACAGAATAATTGAGACTATTTTTATGCATAGAAATCCTTAAAAAGAAAATAAATCTATCTACAGCTACGTTTGTTTTGCAGTTCAAAAAAATCTGTTGTACAATCCAATTGCTGACTTCAGGGTGGAGAGAAGCTACTAGTCAGTCTTGGACTGGAGTGCTTAGGGCCCGTTGGTGGAGTTGACTCCATTGGATTTGATTCTGGTGACACTCCCTATATCTACTGTACATGCCTTTTATACTCTTTCCCTGGCTTTTTGCCTCTGTTTCTCTGTATGTACAGTTAAAAAGCAACCTCAGGTCTGCCACGTTCAGGTTTTTTCCTGTTCCCCTGTGGGACAGTCCAAGCCTGTTACCTCAATATGGCTGCTTTAAGTAAATCCAGAAAAAAAGTTACCTCCAGCTCCCAGGTGCCCTAAAGATCCATTGATATAGGTTGATTTTTCATATGACTGATAAATGATCTCTAGTTTTAAAACTCAATGGCAATGACGGTTGGAGGTATTTCCATCCACAGATCACAGCACAGATGATGGGGAGCAGTGTGCCCATATAGTCCTTGTTAAACCTAAGTGTTAACTGTAAAAATTTCAACACCCAATGAATTTTACAGTGTCATTATCACTTACAATTGACTACAAACAATAGTTTTATCACTAATCTTTCACTCCATTTACACTGGATAATTAGCAATACAAGTGCTAAAGAAGGAGTGAATCATGATAACTTGGCTCCAGGGGTGTAACTTGAAGCTCCTGGTCTCTAACGCTATTTATCTTGCTGCTGTTTTATAGTGTGTAAGAGAGCTTTTTGGGCTTCTCGTGTATTATGGTCCAGGTGTGGACCTTTAAAACAGACCTTAAGGAGGACCTGGGGCAATTCCCGATATGTCTGTTTCAGTTCTCTGTGAATTAACAATTCTGGAGCATCTCCCCTTATAACTATTCCTCTGTTATTCCTCCTAAAAATGTATTACTGAAAGTGTCAGCTAGGTGTTAACAATTAGGTGTGTGACCCTCCACACACTAAAGGTGCTTTCACACGGTTCGTTTTTGGTGCGTTTTTTATGTGTTTTTTCAATGCGTTTTTTGTGCAGGACGGCACAGCAATTAATGCTGTATATTGCTGTGCAAAAATCACAGTAAAATCGTGGTAATTACCCTAAGGGTGCTTTCCCACAGTGCGTTCTCGGTGCACTTTTGATGCGTTTTTTCAATGCGTTTTTTGTGCAGGATGGCACAGCAATTAATGCTGTACATTGCTGCACAAAAATCGCGGCAAAAATTACGGTAAATTCGTGGTAGAATCGCGGTAATTACACTAAGGGTTCTTTTACACAGTACGTTTCTGATGCGTTGTTCAATGCGTTTTTGTGCAGGAAGGCACAGCAATTAATGCTGTACATTGCTGCACAAAAATCGCAGTAAATTCAGTGTAAAATCGCGGTAATTACAATTTCTTTTGTGCAGCAATGTACAGCATTAATTGCTGTGCCTTCCTGCACAAAAAACGCATTGAAAAAACGCATCAAAAAACGCTTCAAAAACGCACCGTGTGAAAGCATCTTAAGGCTATGTTCACACGGCTTAAAATCGGACGTATTTCAGTCTGTAATTACGCGCCGGAGTGTGCAAATTACGGCTGGAATACGTCCCAGTCATTACGGTAATGCACAGTTCTCATAGAGAACTATGGATTACTTCTCCTCTCCCTGCTCGGCGAATACGCCGAGGGGGCAGATAAGTGACATGTGAATTACTAGTGGCGTATACGCGCCGCTGGTAATGCAAGTCTAAGGGCTGGTGAGGTGAGGTAATTACGCCCTGCAAATAAGCCGTGTGAACCTAGCCTAAGGGCGACATGTATGAAAGGGTTTTTCACCCTTTTTCTAGCGTACAATGCGCCTAACTGAGCTGACTACGATGTCTAATGTGCCTAACGTATATGTTAGGCGCATTGTTCGTAAGACTCGACACTTTCGAATGTGCCTAACATGTAGGGGTGTTCTGGGAGCGTTATGGAGGCGTGTCCCACCACACTCCTAATATTAGAAACATATATGTGAATGAGGTTCGGCAAAGCTGGGCGCATTACTGCTTCGACAAGCAGACCTATTTCAATATGGTCTGCCTGAGCCTGAGGAGTCGCAGTGGAGCTAGATTTGCTGTAAAGGATAAAAATGTCCAATATTACTCAACTTACACCAGCACAATAATAAAAAGTATTTTCTGATAATTATCAAACTGTATAAAATTCAATTATTTAAATTGAATAAAAATGTTATTATAAAATTAATATAAAAATATATAATACCCCAAAAAATAAAAATATCTCCTACAAAATGTATTTAAAATTAGAAGAATCGAAAAGTAATTTTACATTAAGTAACCCACTGATGATGATGTTCAGATTTTTAAAATTTTAATTTTGACTACATTAACCCCTTAAGGACCCTGGACGTATGAGTATGTCCCAGGGTTCATAAGGGGCTTTGCAGGGGAATCGCCGCTAACACCCGGCCGTCACAGCGCGAATGAGCAGCGCCGCCCGCGCTGTTTAGCCATTCAGATGCCGCGGCAAAGATGGCCGCGGCATCTGAATGAATTAAGATCGGTGCCCCGCACCGATATTGAGGCTGATCGGCACCGACATGGCAGCGGGGAGCGTAAGGAAGGCTCCTGTCACTTCCATGTCCTGATTTGCCCCACTTCCGACCGCAGACAGGAAGTGGGGAAACCGCCATCTTGGTATAGTCTAATGCATTGCCTATGCAATGCATTAGACTGTATTGACAATCGCACCACCTAGTGGTCAAGTACCATAGGTGGCCTCAATGTTAAAGTAAAAAAAATAACAAAATAAAGTTTTTACAGTACAAAAAAAAAGTAGTATTAAATCACCCCCTTTTCCCCATTTTACAAATAAAAACAATAAAATAATAAAAAAGTTACACATATTTGGTATCGCCGCATCCGAAAAAATCCGTTCTATAAAAATATGACATAATTTATCCCATACGCTGAACATCGTAGAAGAAAAAAAATTCCAAACACCAAAATTGCATGTTTTGGTCATTCCAAAAATGGAATAAAAGTGATAAAAAAAGTCGCATACATTCCAAATTGCTAGCGATAAAAAGTACACTTCAGCCCGCAATAAAAATGCCCCCTCACTGACGTCCGTAGGTGTTAGTACAAAAAAGTTATTGTTCACACAAACTGGCTCCACGGCGCAAATTTCAAAAACAGAAAAAGTTGGGAATTTTTTTACGGTACCAAAACATAACGGAAACCCTACATGTTTAGTATTGCCGGATGCGTATCAACCTGTAGAATACAGATAACACATTTTATTGACCGAAGATTGAACACCGTAAAAGCAAAAACCCTGCAAACATGGCGAAAATACGTTTTTTTTCACAATTTGTCCCACTTGGAATTTTTTTGCAGTTTCCCAGTATATTCTATAGTATAGTGAATAACACCAATAGAAAGTACATCTTGTCCCACAAAATAAAATCCCTCATGTGTCTATGTAGGTGGAAAAATAAAAAAGTTATGGCTTTGTGAAGGCGAGGAGGGAAAAACGAACGTGTCAACAAAAAAAAAAAAAAACGCCGGGTCCTTAAGGGGTTAAATTTGAAATGTGTTTTTGCTGCTCTCACCCTTTATTCTACATGCAGCAAGAGCCAGCACACCACAGGTCTTGCTGGGACGTGTGGTCCACCAAGCAGGATCAGTACCATAGTTTCCATTCACTGACATGCTACTCTAAGGACTTTTCTTTTATTTCCAGCCTATCTATAGCCTTTTTACAAGTTAGGTGCATTACTAATGCTCCTAAGTTTTGTAATAAGCCTAACACATAGGCGAGGCGCGTCGAACTTTAGACTCCATTTATAATCGCACAAAAACCACTTTCATACATTCAGGCGCATTATACACTGAAAACGAGACTCGACAATTCACGTTGATGCACCTTCCTTCATACATGTCGCCCCACTGATTGGACAATGTCAGACTGTTCAGGACACACCTCTTTCGAAAACTGGAATGGTAATACCCAGTTGACAGAGTTAGTAACACACTTGCAGAACCAAAAACAGGGGAATAGTACAACACAGAGTTATAAGAGAAAATGCTCCAGAATTGTTATTTCTCAGAGAACACAAGTAGTTCTAAAAACAGACATGCCAAGAGATGTCCTAGGTCCTCTTTAAGATTAAATTTTTACCTATTGATTATCATCTATACTAAAAATACAAAAAGATCAAGCATAGCAACATAACATAAACAGTAAAATAAAAATCATATGGTGCCTGGCAAATATGTTTTGTAGGACTGTTTGAAATAGTCCTGTCAAATATATGCCCAAATGTATGCAACTCTATGTCTCTATAGTTCTATATCTTTGCTATAAAAAGATATATATTTCTAATGTCATTTGTAACCGGCATACCTCCTTATACTGCCCATGTCACCATAGAATAAATGACCACAGTCCATTGGGTAAAGTATTGTCAAAAACCTGGAAGAAAACACAAATAACGTGTATTTTAAGCAATAGTGAAATACTAGGAGAGCTATACAAAAAGAACTTTTTGCCAGGTTTTGCACCAAGCCAGCAGACAAGCAGATTACATTTTGTCTAGAAGTCATTTTTTTTCTTGCTACAAATCCTCACATCAAGACACTTAACCATAAGGTCATAGGGCAGGCGTACCCATGTAACCCAGTAGTCTTCATTTTTCAAACTGACAGCCACATTAATCACGGCCAGGACATTTTAAATACATCTGACTTAGTCCAAAATGTCTGCAAAATCCAGTTTCCAGTTTAGCAGTCTGCCTATACTGGGAATTTTATGATTCAGTTGTTACTGGATTGTTCATATTTACATTTTATATATTATGCCACTTGTAGGCATTGTAGAAAGAGGAGAACAAACACATTGCAGTAAATGTATCAACACATAGGTAACTAAATTACCACTTATCCAGAAGTAGATGCACATGATGAGAACATTATTCTCCCACTATACAAGTCACTGGTTAGACCACACATGGAATATTGTGTACAGTTTTGGGCACCAGTGCACAGGAAAGACATTGTAGAGCTTGAACAGGTACAAAGGCGGGCAGCAAAAATAATAAAAGGACTGGGTGGACTACAGTACACAGAAAGATTGGCAAGATTAGGGTTATTTAGTGTAGAGAAAAGAAGGCTTCGGGGGGACATAATAAATATGTTTAAATACATCAAAGGTCAATATAGAGATCTCGCCCAAGATTTATTTATACCCAGGATTGTATCTAGAACAAGGGGGCATCCTCTACGTCTTGAGGAACGAAAGTTTCTACATAAACATAGAAAGGGATTCTTTACTGTAAGAGCAGTGAGACTATGGAATTCTCTGCCAGAGGGACTTGTCATGGTGAATTCTATAACAGAGTATAAAAAGGGTTTGGATGCATTTCTGCAGAGTAATAATATAACAAGTTATAGTGACTAGGATTCTGGAGAGGGTCGTTGATCCAGGGATTTTTCCGATTGCCAGATTGGAGTCAGGATGGAATTTTTTTCCTAAAATGAGAACAATTGGCTTCTACCTCATATAGTTTTTTGCCTTCCTCTGGATCAACGTTACAAGACAACAGGCTAAACTGGATGGAGGTCTGTTTTTTTTCGGCCTTTCAAACTATGTAACTATTTAACTATGTAACTAAATAAAGATACAACCATTCAGATGGTGGAAAATCCCAAGGTTTTGTCATTTAAAGATTCATACCCACCTATAAAATAATCGCATACAAGTTATTCTATATACCAGATTCAGAAATGGAAGGGCAGGGGGAGGGCAGAATGAATTTTATCATATTGTTTTACTGCAATTTGCTTGTAGGTTGTATCAAAGCATCAAGGTAAAAATTTCAGAGTGACACAGTAAGCTTAAAGGGGGTTTCTCATTACAAAGATCATAGCTTCAAATACGTGGACTGTAAAAATAATCAACTTTGTAATACAATTGTATTATGCAAATGCTATGGTTTAGTGGAAGTTGTGAACCTTGTGACTGCATAGTGCATATTCTGACTGGCACTGTCAAGGTCCCGTCCCCTTCAGCGGCATTGGTTGCCATTGCTGCATGGTTATGTTTGTCCCTGACCTGCTCGGAATCACAGAAGCAAGCATTGTGGTGCATGGTCCGTGATGTCCTTTTCGTTCATGTTCTTTTTCCCTCTTTCATGGCTTGTGAAAAAAATATATAGTAGTAGTATTCTCCCTTCACTCTATAACGAGTGTTCCTCTATCTGCTGCTGATAACAATAAGATTCTTAGTGAGCAACTGGGCTGCAGGGGTGTGATGGCGTCATTGCACTGCCAATGAACATGCCCCTACTGCCATTGCAAACACGCCTAGGATTACCAAGACAAGAGCCCCTGTACTACCTGAAATGATGAGGTGAGAAAACCCCTCAGTTCAGTAAGTAATCTCTGTTTGTAAGAAAAGTTAGTGAACACTGAACAGATCACAAAATGCCCCTCCCCCCCGGAGCTGGGACCCCAAGCAATCATCTGTAATGAGCTGACAGTTATTCTTATACACAGTTGTGTTTTATGACCACTTCCTGCTTTCAATTTCCGCAACATATAGCTCATGATGTAAATCACGTGTGATGTCTGGCTTGGTGGGTGTATAAGGTGTGCAATAGGCTGACTGCATAGACATCCTTTGTTGCTGTCATTGTAAAAGGGGAAATTTATACGAGTTGCAAAAAAATGATTATTGGCTTTCGGGTCAAGGGTAGTAGTATTTCTGAAACTGCACAACTTATGAACTGTTCACGTGCTACTGTGGTGAAAGCGTATTGTGAGTAGACAAATGGTATCATTGTGAATAAGCGATGTAGAAACTGTGGAGCACCACTTGACATTGATGAGAAGTGTGAACGTTGGCCATGAAGATGAATGAGGGTGGACTGACATGTTACAATGGAGAAGTTCATTACCAAAATAATCCAGGGGGTTACCAGATATGTGTCTAAAACAAATGTTCAGTAAAATCTATTACTGCTCCGAAGCAGACAGATGGTCACTTCACCTCTACTAATGATGCTGCCTTGGCAGAAAAGGCTTCCATTTTCACGCCAGTATCAGAATTGGACCTCGGCAGATTGGCAACGGGTTGCTTTCTCCAATGAGTCATATTTTCTGCTTCATCAAATAGATGAATTAAGCCATGTCAGGCAGATCTGACCATATCAAGTAATGGCTTAGTACCAGATGGGACATTGTACCTATTCTTTTTTGTGGAATCCCCTTTATGTATTTTTTATTTTTTATTCCCCTTGGATCCATTTGAGACATTCACTAAAATAAATCTCTTTTCTGTTTTCTAATACCTATCCAGTTTGACCTTTGTGTCCCGTGGATTTCCAATTCCCATATACAATTGACCACCATTTGGTGATCTTTTTCCACTGAGCACTAACCTTATTCATACTTACCAACTCTCCCTGATCATCAGGGAGACTCCCTGAAAACGGGGAGTCCTCCCGGTCTCCCTGAAGAGTTGGTAAATCTACTGCGATGGTAGGTTCGCCACCAATCTGGTAAACCACCGGCAGGAACGGTTTTAATGCCAGGGGTCCATCCAGTGCCGGTATTTTATTTGTACCGGCCATATCAAGTACTGGTAACTTTTAGAATACACTCTGGGGCATGTGGTGATGCCAGGATAAAGCATCATGAGATGCTACCCTGACATCACTTGGTGTAGATGGACCACATTGTAGCTAAGCTCTGAAGGCAAGCTGACTGATGTGGTGTTACCCAGCTTGGATGATGGTTAGGAGATCCAACATCCAGTAAAGCTGAATGATACCACATCCCCTTAGCTTTCCTCCAAAGCTGTTACACAGATGTGACAAGGGGGTGTAGCTTTGTGCAAAAGAGGGCGTGTCATGTAAAACAGGGGTGTGTCCCACTCAAACCATCAAGGCGGCACGCTGCAATTCATAATTTTCCTGAAGGTCACTTTCAAAAGTTGGCAAGTATGACCTTATTCCTATTAAGTGTGTGATCCTGTCTACTCCGTATTTGTCGTTACTTTGGATATGGTCATAATAATGTGACTCAACTGTATATATAACAGGCCTTAGGATCTCACGGTCTCATGATCATATGGCAGGGGTCCTATTTTATTATTTCGATTTATTATACATTTTATTACTTTTCACGTTCTTATGATGTGTCCCCAAAAAAGTAAGACCAGTAAAAAAATTGATTTTCTGTACAGCACAGATATTTTTTTTTAATTAAAAAAACATTTCAAAGCATGCATTCTGTCCATGGTTTGGAATGTGCAGTATTTCAATCCATTTTATATGCAAAGTGCTTATATGGCAGTCACTTATTAGACATTAATGAAAAAAATACTAGGATTTGAAGTGTGTACCTTGATTAACTGTGCGCCACCGACATGACAGATCTGCATTTTACACTTTGGTAATGACAGTAGTAGAATGTGGAATTTCAATTATACAAAAAAGAAAAAAGGCAGCTTCTGCAGAGATAATTCGGTGCATTTAAATCCTGAGACACTCTTAAGTCATATCCGAGCAGGATTACTCCAGTTATCATCCTGCAGCTATTTGATGATCATTGAAGGACTGTAAAGGTCGTGTGGACATCATCACATAATCAAATCTTCAGTCATTTTTAAAATTATATGCTCTATGATTAGAGAGTGATTGTACAATGATTTCCTGATTACTTTATGGCTTTAAACTCACCCCATTTAAATAATTTGGTTCATGGACAAAGCTAAGGCTTGTTTGGGGCGGTAAACATATCATATCGAGACTTTTCATGAGCTGTTAGTTTTTTAATTTTTTATTGACATAGCTGTACAAAGATTTGTATTTTTGCGAAAAAAGTTGTATTTTTTATTATACCATTTCATCTTCAAAAAAATGTAATTTCACCCCTATCTTTTGGGTTGCATTGTTATGGCGTTCACCATCTGCTCTAAATGACCCGTTTATAACTTTATTCTGAAGTTCAGTATGCAGGTCGCCAATGAAAAAAAAAAAAGGTTTTATTTTTTGCATTTACAAACCTGTGTGAGGACTTCTTTTTGTGAGCTGATGTGTGGTTTGGATTGGTACCATAGACATAGGGAGACATGTATGATAATAGACAAGAAGAAGTGAATTGTCGCATCTGGTTAAATGTGCCTGAATCAATGACAGTGTTTTTCGTGCGCTCATAAATGGTGTCTAAAGTTCAACGCGCCTCGCCCTCGCCTGTGTGTTTTGCACGTTATGGAACTTTGGCGCATTACTAACACGCTAAACATGTGTACAGGCTGGAAATACAAGATAATTCATTAGTATAGCATGTCAGTGAATAGAAACTATGGTAGTGATCTTGCTTGGTGGACCACAGACCCCAGAAATACCTGTCATGTGCTGGCTCTTGCTGTATGTAGAATAAAGGTTGTGAGCAGCAAAAATAAATTTCAACACTGATCACTATTTGATAAAAATGTCTTTCAATTAATGTAGTAAAAAATAAAAAAATATAAATCTGAACATTTTAATTTAACATAATTCAGAAAAATGTAGATCAGTGAGTTATTTAATTTAAAATTAATTTTAGATTCTATTAATTTTAAATACATTTTATAGGAGATATTCTAATATTTTTTGAATGTGTTTTTATATTAATTTTATATGATTTTTATTTATATAATCTAATTTTATATAGTTTGATAATGACAGAATTTACTTTTTATTAATGTACTGGTGTAAGTTAAGAAATAATGGAAAATTTTTGCCCTAATAGCAAATCGAGCTCATCGAGTATCATCGCGGAGAAAAGCCATCCCTCCCGCGGCTGTGGGGACGGCCGCAAAACAGTGCAAATACTGACCGGTATTTGGCACTTGCCGTGGGAACGCAGCCTAAGGGACACAGTGCTGGAAACAGCAGGTCTGACACTAGCTTGTTCTGTCCTCAGCAAGGGGGGCATAATCTATGTGACAGGTTCTCTTTAAAATATTCTACCAATGGGAATACTTATACCTTATATTTACATGACATTTTAACTGCCCTCACCCTTTCCTGGCAGGGGCAGAACTAAAATTCAAAGGGCTTTATAGTAAAATTAGATGGGTCCTTTCTATTCAATCAAAACTGAAACATCAAATGTAATAATAATTAAAAGTATGGCCACCAGCACCCATAAGATAGTGATAACTAGCATAAAGCTGCTATGGCTATACAGGTTTTTGGCTATACAGATTTCTCTCTAGGATTCAGCAACTCCCTGGGCAGGGCACAGCAGGAGCTAGACAAACACCAAGCTGACATTCTCAAGGACTTCAAACTCTAGAACTGTGCCAAACAGAATTTAGACAAGAAATAACAATATACTAGAATATGACACAACTATAATAGACAATAGATTTTAAGAAGCAATAACTTAGCATATCAGCACTAGACAGGACCTTAGTGTACACTTTGCAATCAGACTGCTAGACTTAAGTGAGTTTTTTAGAGACTAGAAGAAGCCAACAAGCTCCAGACACATAGTTGGGTCAGCTGACATACAAAGATCCTGAGCAGCTATCACTCAACCACTCTAAACAAACACATAAAACAGGAAACAGACATAACATAGAAAATCCTGCTGATCAAATAAGCAGGAGACAACAATATGACAGGAGAGTTTCTGCCATTGTAACAATAAATGGATTTATGGTTTATGGATAGATCCACAATGGAAAACAAGGTAGCTTCCACAATATCCCAAATATGGAGCTTAACTACCTGCCGACCGCCTATTGACTGTTTAACACTAAATGGACGTTCTGTAAAATCCATGAAGAGAGCACAGCTGCACACTAAGGTTATGTTCACACGGCTTAAAATCGAACGTATCGCACCCCGTATTTCGCGCCGTACTGCACTAAATACAGGGCGAGATATGTCTCAGTCATTACGGTAATCCACAGTTCTCATAGAGAACTATGGATTCCGTCTCCTCTCCCTGCTCGCACAATATGGCGAGCGGGGAGAGAAGTGACATGTCAATTACTAGCGGCGAATATGCGCCGCCAGTAATGAATGTCTATGGGGCCAGCGGGTTGCCGGCCCACCCGCTCCACCCTGCTCCCGAGCACACGACGTAATTGCGGGCGAAATACGCCCCGCAATTATTGCCGTGTGAACATAGCCTAATTGTGCAGCTGTGAAAGTGAAGAGCCAGCTCTCCACTGAGAAGGCAGGGATGGATTATTACTATCTATGCCTTCCTGATTCCTGTAAATAAAAATGCCCTGCAAATGTCTTTTTTTTTACCTTATTGGGGGCATAATATGTAAAGTAATAATCCCAACGACTCTAAAATTTTGGGCGATATGTATGAACAGGTCATTTTCATTTTTCTGGTGAGAAATGTGCCAAAAGTGAGTGTTCTGCCTGTTTTTCATATGTATGGTGCCTCATTCGGGCATTTAGGGGCATTCTAGAGGTGTCCTGGAGGCGTGTTGCACCACATTCGTAATATTAGACACACTTCTGAATGTGGGACGGCAAACAAGACGCATAAGTGCTCGAACAGCCAGACCAATTTAAAAGTGGTCTCCCAGAGCCTGGGTAGTTGTAATGGAACTAGAGTTGTCATTAGGTCAAAAATTTTCCCTAATTTATCAGTAGTAAAAAAATAAGAGGTAAGGAAATTTCAGAAGCATACCATAACAGGGTTTATACTCTAGGGGAGGGGCACCAGTTTGCCTGGAAAAGCCTTTTTCATGTGAAGTGAAGTTGGGCAGAACACAATCTGTAGGTGTCTAGATCAATGGGTATGTACTCTAAATCTATTTTAGCGGTATTAACTTGATTACATCTTAGTGCTCTGTGGAACCATATCCACAGATGGACAAGAAGTTAGGGGTTCTCAGTGACAGGTCTCTTACTGCTACCCGTCATGGGAATGAGGAACATCCAGCTATAGGAAGGGCAACCTTAGTGTTTTAATATAGAGGCACTAGAATTGCGGGGAAAGGTGTGTCATCAATTCCTAAGATTAATTCTTCTGGGGGTACACGGGTAGCTATGAATGGGAATGTGTACATATTCAACAATCTTTGAGCCCTGTGTGTTTAGATATGGTATCATGCATTTATTATCCCATTCTTCCTGCAAGTGTTCATGTAACTCTTATTTGAACTTGATGGTCTCTATCTGATCATAACACCATACTAGCTTGGCAAGCATTGGCTTACAATAATACTCAATATAATCATATACGGCAGAGGTGCTTCTTCCGGCTTTGGCGTAGTTGTCATCTTCTTCACTCTCACATGTGGTGATCTTATGGTCATTCTTGTAGAAATGTTACAGAACTAAAAATCTTGGTCTCCCAAGATCAAATATGACAGCAGAGAGCTTCTTGCTCTATATGGATTTATTATATGGCAACCGTACATAAAGTCTTTTCAGATCAGAACTGGATTCCATTACAAGAAATTCAATCTTTTATAGTACTTTTACAGCTATAATCACTGTCACTTTATCATGGTGACTGTGACTCATAATTATTACTTGTTTATTACTGTTTCTGTGCATCATAAGATAAATTGTTTAGATGAGTAAAGTAGAAGTAAGTAAAGAAATATTAGTTGTTTTTAGTATTGTTGGGTAAAACACATCTCTACTGTGTTTCTATATGGTACTAGCTTTATTTTAGCTCTATAGTGGGGAAAAACAGTATTTAGTCAGCCACCAATTGTGCAAGTTCTCCCACTTAAAAAGATGAGAGAAGCCTGTAATTGACATCATAGGTAGACCTCAACTATCAGAGACAACATGAGACAAATCCAGAAAATCACACTGTCTCTTTTTTAAAGACTTTATTTGCAAATGATGGTGGAAAATAAGTATTTGGTCAATAACAAAAGTTCATCTCAATACTTTGTTATGTAGCCTTTGTTGGCAATGACAGAGGTCAAACGTTTTCTGTAAGTCTTCACAAGGTTGGCACACGCTGTTGTTGTTATGTTGGCCCATTCCTTCATGCAGGTCTCCTCTAGAGCAGTGATGTTTTGGGGCTGTCGCTGGGCAACAGGGACTTTCAACTCCCTCCAAATATTTTCTATGGGGTTGAGATTTGAAGATGGGCTAGGCCACTCCAGGACCTTAAAATGCTTCTTACGTATCCCCTCCTTCGTTGCCCTGTTGGTGTGCTTGGGATCATTATCATGCTGAAAGATCCAGCCACGTTTCATCTTCAATGCCCTTGCTGATGGGAGGAGGTTTGCACTCAAAATCTCACGATACATGGCCCCATTCATTCTTTCATGTACATGGATCAGTCGTTCTGGTCCCTTTCAGAGAAATGGCCCCAAAGCATGACGTTGCCTCCCCCATGATTCACAGTAGGTATGGTATTCTTTGGATGCAACTTAACATTCTCTCTCCTCCAAACACAATGAGTTGTGTTTCTACCAAACAGTTCTACTTTGGTTTCAACTGACCATATGACATTCTTTCAATAATCGTCTGAATCATCCAAATGCTCTCCAGCAGACTTCAGACGGGCCCAGACATGTACTGGCTTAAGAAGGGGCATACATCTGGCACTGCAGGATCTGAGTCCCTGGTGGCATAGTGTGTTACTGATAGTAGCCTTTGTTACGTTGGTCCCAGCTCTCTGCATGTCATTCACTAGGTCCTCCCATATGGTTCTGGGATTTGTGCTCACTGTTCTTGTGATCATTTTGACCCCACGGGGTGAGATCTTGCGTGGAGCCACAGATCGAGGGAGATTATCAATGGTCTTCCATTTTCTAATTATTACTCCCACATTTGATTTCTTCACACCAAGCTGCTTTCTCTTCTAATCTACCCAGAAGTGTTTGATTAGGTTGAGGTCTGGGGACTGTGGGGATCAATTCAACAACTCTGTTTAACTGTCATTGAACCACATATTTGCTAGTCTCGACGTATGCTTTAGGTTGTTGTTCTATTGGAACACTATGTACTCGAATGTACGAAGTAACCCATCTTCTAGGATAAACACATATAGCTGGGCATTGGGACCACCATTGATCCTGGTTAAGTATCCAACAACTTTTGCTGTGAAACAATCCCATATCATCAGGCTTCAGCCACCGAACTTGACAGTTCCTTAAATTTCTTGATCCGTTAGCCCCTTTTTATATTGATTCTTCCAGACCCATTTACCCCATCAGAGCGCAGTCTATTGACTTTCATCTCATCACTCCAAATCACCACTTTCCAATCTCCTACTGTTCACTTTTCATTTGCAAACTTGAGCCAACGCTTCTTATGACAATATTTAAGTCAAAGCTTCTTCACCTTTTTTCAGGCCATCATTCCAGACCTGTGTAATGTGTGTTGCATGATGCTTGCGTGGACGTCTGTGATCTCACTATTACGAAGCATATGAGCCACCTCCACTGCCATGTTTGTCGCGCCAGAACTGACAGAACTAAGCCGACTTGTTAACCCAGATCTTTTTGCCTGGGCGTCCACCTCTTGTCATTGAAATGAATGGATGGACTTTATTTCATACTCTTGTCATGGCAGTCACATGATGCATTTTGGCAATTTTTTTTGGCCAAAAGACCGCTATCAATGAGCTGGATGATGCTGTCTCTCTTTTCTTTGGAAATCCAGTTACATGACAAGAATCTGCAGAACTAAGCATATGCTAAATAGTTGCAAGTCAAATCTATGGATGAGATAGCCAAGATGACTGTCTATAAAATGATGGTAGTCTCAAGTTCAAAGCTGTAATGGGTGGTGAGATATGAGCCAAAGTCAAAGTTCAAAACATTGTGTAACGGGAGCCGGTATAAGTGGATCCTCTGGGTCACCGTGAGAGATGGAGATGCAAACCATGCCAGGGACTGGAGTCTAAGTGTCCCCCGGTCTACACCGGAGCCTGCCGCAAGGCCAGATGGACTTAGCTGTGGGGAAACTGCAGGTCGCCACCCATGGGTCACAGGTAACCGAACACAGGTAGCAGAGTTACAAGCAGGTAGCAGACTGGCTTAGCGGCAGGTAACTGCAGTACATGTAAATGCAGGAATATGCTGGCAGAGAGGACAGGGGCAGCAACTGAGACACAGCCATGTCCGTGGTCCGGAACCGGGACCGCGGCATTGACCATGACACATTATTACCCTTTTGCTTATCAATGTATCAGGGGTTCATCCTGTTGGGTAGAAAACACATTAACTGATCAAATAATGTACTGGCCTAGAAGGGAACTGGGGAAACAGTCGGTGGGCCCCTAAGCATGGCAAACATGGAGATTCTTTTGAACTGCATATACATCCTTGGGATAGGCAGAAAGGCAGGGTAATAAGGCAGAGTATAAGAGGTATGTTCAATAGCTGTAGGGTGGACCCCAGAATGGAATTCCACTGGTGGGCCCCCAGAATGAAATTCCACTGGCGGGCCCCCAGAATGAAATTCCACTGGTGGGCCCCCAGAATGAAATTCCACTGGCGGGCCCCCAGAATGAAATTCCACTGGTGGGCACACAGAATTAAATTCCACTGGTTTGCCCCCAGAATTAAATTCCACTGGTGGGCCCCCAGAATGGAATTTCACTGGTGGGCCCCCAGAATGGAGTTCCACTGGCGGGCCCCCAGAATGAATTTCCACTGGTGGGCGCCCAGAATGGAGTTCCACTGGTGGGCGCCCAGAATGGAATTCCACTGATGGGCCCCAGAATGGAATTCCACTGGTGGGCCCCCAGAAAGAAATTCCACTGTTGGGCCCTAGGTAACCCAGTATGACATTGATAATGATGATATGGAGATTGGCAAGGTAGACTTCATTACCATCATGCACAAAATGTGTGACGTGGTTTGCCATCAACGTTTTTGAATAAAAAAGTTCATTTTGTTTGGGAGCGATATAAACACTTTATGTGACTGTTATAGTCTTCTAAAAGGATGCCTTTAGCATTGCAACCATAGTTATTAATTCATAAGCACTGAAGTTGCTTCCAGTTTGATATGGAGCGTATGGTGAGTTTACATGGAAAAACGACATGATGGAAGTGAAATCATCTTCTTTTAACAGGTGCATCTCAGCAGGAGAGGAGACAAGTAAAAACAAAGGTCGTATGGAAGACTTTTTCATGCACATGTTCTCATTAACAAACACCGTGACCTTTAGATAATCTTTCCACTCTCTCTCTCTCTGTTTATATTATCAAAGGCAGACACTAAGACGACAAGATAAAAGACTACTTCACATTTTCACTTTAATTATTTTTACTTGAATTCTGTTTTGATTCATCATCCTGATAGGAAGTAGAACTGCCTGCAATTTATTTAAAGCAAAGAAATATGCCAGTGACAGAATGATACTCTGCTGGAAGGAGTGAATACTTGTGATACACATCAGTTTATATTACTGAATTGTAATACTTTTAGATAAGAAATATGCCCCAATATTCAGATGGGTGCATTAGTAGGAAAAAAGTCAGAAGTAACTTTCATAGAAGGCATATCTAGTTGGCAGTCCTTAAATGGAAATTATCACAGGAGTGGGGAGCTCCAAGTACATTGTTAGATAAGGGCAGAGATTTAGTGCACGGCTTGAAAATTAATCATACGGAACAAGTAAAGTTAAGGGATACAACAGAGTAGGTGTATATTGTACAGTGTTACGGTATGTTAACACATGGCAGATTTGTTGCAGACAGTTCTGTGATTAGAAATATTTGTCCCATACATCTGGGGTTGTTTATGTATATTGCGCTTGGATTTTTGGAAATCTCATTAAGATGTATTGAACATTCATATAAATTTCTGTAACAAATATGCCACCTGTGGGCATACCTTAAGACCTAGTTTACATATGCATCATTATTACCAATGGTGCTTAAGAGACCTCATTAGCTATAATGGGTTCTGTTGAGTTTCCATCATGACGTCCTTCATTTTAATGGAAAAAAACAGCACAATTTTTCCATCATTTTTGATGGAATCTACGATAGAGGGTCCTAACTTAACTTTCGATGTACTGTAGATGTGAACCTTCATGCATACTGTAGATCGCAGACTTTATGGAATCAAACAGGGTTCCAGCTGTTTCTTATTATTGAGATGGAGACCTGATGCATCTATACAACACAATAATACAGAATCATTGTTTAGAAGGGTAATAACTTCTGAAGTATAGCATCTAATAGAAAACAAGAGGTCAAGGTAAGGTGGTAGCTGTCATGTCTTTTTCTAAAACAATAGTCTGTTAGGTGTGTTAGGCTATGTTCACACGGGTTAAATTGGGGCGCATTTCGCGGCGTATTTCGCGGCATACTGTTCTCAAATAAGAGTGAAATGCGCCCCAGTAATTACGGTAATTCACCGTTCTCATAGAGAACTATGGATTAAGCCTCTTCTTCCCGCTTGTACAATGTGACGCGCGGGGAGATAAGTGACATTTCAATTACTAGCGGCGAGTACGCGCTGATTGTCCCGAGCTCCCGAAGTCCCGGCGCAATTGCGGGGCGTACTTACGCCGCGCAATTATGCCGTGTGAACTTAGCCTTAGGATAAGTTTACTTTTGAAGGTTACCCTCCATCAACTCTATGGGCCATATGTAAGAAAACTGTCTAGCAATAAGACTCTCTTCGATTGGTTTCTATGGGCAACAAGGATAGTCTTACTGCTAGACAGTTTACATACATAAGGTCCTTTATGTCTGAGCATGTATTATATATATGTAACCCAAAACAGAGTAAACTTTTGACTACGCTTGATCTGTTTTGGCCGCTCACACACATGCCCCACACTATTCTGTCCCACAATAAAATCATGTACAGATGGAAACAGAGCAAACATAGTCAAAAGATCCCCACATTTACTTTATTTTTGGCTATGGGTATGCGACAGCTATAGAACAGTTTACATCTGAAAATCTGCTGATAGATGTAGTAAAGATAAACTTGACAGATAACACACCATGATATTCATCAATGCTTTTAATGGCGTTTGTTGTGATCTAAGAATAGATAACACAGAAAGATTTTATGGTCAAGTTAAACTTTGCTACACCTGAGGGTGCATTTCAGATGTGAACCAACCCATATTCAAAGAACTTTCCTGTACACAAAATGTGAACCATTATGTATCTAAATATAAGGTCTAATTAGATGTCTGAGAAACAGAGAATATTATGATGAAGAACTGTCACTGTATACAGTGGCTACAAAAAGTATTCAGACCTCTTTACATTTTTCACTCTCTTTCATTGCAGCCATTTGGTAAGATCAAAAAAATGTAAATTTTTTGCTCATTAATGTACACTCTGCACCCCATCGTGAAAGAAAAAAAAAACAGAAATGTAGCTATTTTTGCAAATTTATTAAACAAGAAAAACTGAAATATCACATGGTCAAAAGTATTCTGACTCTTTGCTATGACACTCATATTTAACTCACATGCTGTCCATTTCCTTCTGATCCTCCTTGAGATGGTTCTAAAGCTTCATTGGAGCCCAACTGTGTTTAATTAAACTGATTGGACTTGATTAGGAAAGGCATATACTTGTCTATAGAAGACCTTACAGCTCACAGTGCATGTCAGAGCACATGAGAATCATGAGGTCTAAGGAACCGCCCAAGGAGCTCAGAGACAGAATTGTGGAAAGGCACAGATCTGGCCAAGGTTACAAAATAATTTCTGCAGCACTCAAGGTTCCTAAGAGCACAGTGGCCTCCATAATCCTTAAATGGAAGAAGTTTGGAACGACCACAACTCTTCCTCGACCTGGCCATCCAGCCAAACTAAGCAATCGTGGGAGAAGAGCCTTGGTGAGAGAGGTAAAGAAGAACCCCGAGATCACTATGGCTGAGCTCCAGAGATGCAGTAGGGAGATGGGAGAAAGTTTCACAAAGTCAACTATCATTGCAGCCCTCCACCAGTCGGGGCTTTATGGCAAAGTGTGCTGACGGAAGCCTCTCCTCAGTGCAAGACATCTGAAAGCCCGCATACAGTTTGCAAAAAAACACATGAAGGACTCCCAGACTATGAAATAAGATTCTCTGGTCTGATGAAATGAAGATTGAACTTTTTGGTGTTAATTGTAAGCGGTATGTGTGGAGAAAACCAGGCACTGCTCATCACCTGCCCAATACAATCCCAATAGTGAAACATGGTGGTGGCAGCATCATGCTATGGGGGTGTTTTTCAGCTGCAAGGACAGGATAACTGGTTACAATTGAAGGAAAGATGAATGTGGCCAGGTACACAGATATCCTTGATGAAAACCTCTTCCAGAGTGCTCTGGACCTCAGACTGAGCCGAAGGTTCATCTTCCAAAAAGACAATGACCCTAAGCACACAGCTACAATAACAAAGCAGTGGCTTCAGAACAACTTTATGACCATTCTTGACTGGCCCAGCCAGAGCACTGACCTAAACCCTGACCTTAACTCTGGAGAGACTTAAAAATGGCTGTCCATCAATGTTCACCTTCCAACCTGAGGGAACTGGAGAGGATCTGAAAGGAAGAATGGCAGAGGATCCCCAAATCCAGGTGTGAAAAACTTGTTGCATCATTCCCAAGAAGACTCATGGCTGTAGTAGCTCAAAAGAGTGCTTCTACTCAATACTGAATACTTAAGACCATGCGAGTTTTTCTTGTTTAATAAATTTGCAAAAATATCTATATTTTTCTTTCACGATGTGGTGCAGAGTGTACATTAATGAGCAAAAAATGAACTTTTTGGATCTTACCAAATGGCTGCAAAGAAGCAAAGAGTGAAAAATGTAAAGGAGTCTCAATACTTTCCGTACCCACTGTATATCAGATATCAGAAAATGTTTTTACCAAGTGCCTGGATTCATTTATTTTTGCTCTTCTTAATTTTCTTTATGAATTAAATGGAATAGAGTCAATTTCATCTTGAACTGTAATACTGATTTCTTACTAGTTAGGGCTAAAACTAGCAAATGGCAATGACCTGCTATAATAAATTTATTGAAAGCACTGCAAAGGTAAGAATTGATGCTTAGCTGTACCTTGCAAGTTAATGGTAAGCACATACAAGTAAACAGGAAAACGAATGGCCTGATGGTTTAATCACTACATTACATTGGTTAAATCCCTTCTCTGACAATTTAAAGGCTACTTCTCAGCCTAATCATCTTGCTCAAATGGACTTTGCTAATAATGAGCTTGGGGTTAAATTGTATCCTGTCATGAGACTGGCTATTTCTATGGTACAGAGGCCAATTTTCCATCCATTGTTCCATCCATTTATGGTTATAAACATGGATTATCTACAATGAAAGTTGGCACAGTGATCAGCTAATTATCACAGGTACAACCCAAGACGATCAACTGTCATTGGAGTCAAAAGCAGCACCAACAATACATTTACCTGATAGCAGATGATATGACAGTATTACCTTTTGACCACTCATATTAATAGACAATTATGTGTTACATGGATAGCCACTTTGTTTGTGGCTCTATTTTCTGGATCATGGAGGATGGTATTGCGCATCCCCCATCTATGATAGATTATATAGACAGGGATTTCTTTGATAAGACTGCTCCTTTAAAATTAACCTGTTATAGTTAACCTGATTTATTGAACCTAATACATTCTGCTTTTAACATAATTCTACATTTTTAAAGCAATGTTGTTGGGGCACACTAAAACTGGATGCCAGGTAATTTGTATCCCTTCCAAATTAAATTTAAAGCCATGCCATCATTGCTTTGACACAGGAAATGCTTCTAGCATACACAATAATCTTTTCTATAACCTATACAGGTATGACATGAAATACTGGATGATGTTAGTTGGCAAACCTTTTTTCAACTAAACTGAAAAACTGAAAATTGCTTCCAATACAAAGTTTTTTAAAATAAATAAATTATACAGAGTAGGATACATTTAATTTTTATTTATTTATTTTACATTTTTTGTTTCAATGGACGCCAATGTATGACCTATGTCATTAGGAAATTTTTTCCAGCATATATGTGGTATGTACACCTATCAATTCTACCACTTTTACTTCAAAGTTTGCAAGCCCACTCCATACACAGTGGGTTCTAGCTGTTAGTAACAGCTGTCAACTGTTGTCAGCAGCCACAATAACTCCAGGCATGGCCGAACAACTATTTAGATGCTAAGGTCACCTTCCTCCTCCTACATTGGTACTTTGATGTAAAAATAATAAGGTTAATAAATGCTGATGAGAAGGACATTTTAAAAAATGATTTTTTTTTTTAAAGTAGTAAAATATAACAAAAATATACAAATTTAGAATGACGGACATCATAAAGACCCCTAGATGTTATCCAGTCATTTATACTGCACAGTGAATTAAAAACAAATCAATAGCACAATCGTGGTCTTTTTTTTCTATCCACCACTATTTAGTTTTTTGAGTTTTTCAGCAGATGATATTATATAGTAAAGAACCTTGCATTACATAATGCAAAAAAGCCCTTACACATCTATGCTGAAAGAATAAGAAAACCTCTAGCTTCTGGAAGGCGGCGACAAAAAAAAAAAAGAACAAAAATGCTGTCGCCAGAATTGTAAATAGGTTAAAATGTTATTAAAATAAAATCCCATAAACGCACATTAACATTTATTTTGTACGCTAACATTATCTTAGTACAATTCTTAAGGGATTTGTAATATTTAATTTTTATTTTTTAATAAATATTTTATTAATTTTTAAATAAAAATTTACATAGCCTTACAAGAGCACAGGGAGAGATACAGTAGTTATCACAATTTGTGGGAATGGTACACCAGCACTTACACATCAGCTACAAAAGAAATATATACTTCCTGCACAAGAACTGTAAGCATCACAGACCCATCATATGCAAAACAAAACATGAATGATGTTTTTGGCATGTTCATCGAAAGAATTCCAGCAGTGCCCCCATTACAAGTTAAATTTGGCAAAGAGAGGAAGACTGGGGATCCTTCATAGAAGTCTATAGGGAAATAGCCAAGTGAGAGTGCTCATCTGTATATATGTCTCTTGACTTGGCCTAAAACTATTTTAGTGACTTTTTTATTCAATCAATAGCACTATGATTCAATACCTCCTCAGAAGTAGGTTCAAAATATGCTCAAATCCAGTCAAATGGTGGATATTAGATTAGATTTACCCACCGAAAAGTTCAGGTGCTTAGGACAGAATGACAATTATTTTTTCTGAAACAAAACAAATTTGAAATTATTGATTGAAGAATTTCACCATTAGATTTTGTGACCTGCAGGTCGGATATTGCCATTCTGGGAAAGAGACATAACAAAATGTTCAGTGTAATAAGCTTATGTCCACAGTACTATGTCACTATGTAACGGTGTCACAGAGTGTGGGAAATCAGTAGCAGCTGGCCATCACTTACATGTATGGAGTAATTGAATACATCCATCATGTGATGCCTCAGTTCAGTATTTCTGTAGCTTTAGCAATGTATACTTTGGCTTATCAACCTCCTTAACCCAGACAAATGCTTTCATTATTTCTAGAGTCTAGGACGGTACATTTCTTTTGAATGTCACTTAGTATAGAATACCCTCAGGACTGGAGTCTACATTTCTATCCATTACAATTGTTTGTGTGACATTCTGGTTTCCAGTGGTAAGTCACTATATGCATTTTACATCATGTGTTTTATATAGAAAGTGGACAGATGATGTATAAAGAGCAACATATTAATAAAGCAATTAAATCAGCCTCCCCTACATTGCTTTATTACCTTTATAATAAAATAACAGATTTACTATGTTACAGTATAATAATAATAATATATTATATTATATATTATTATTTCACATCAGACAAGACATTTATAACATAATCATAACTTGTAGGAGAGAGGATTTTGTAGGAAATAGAAACATAATAAATAAGCACAACATGTTTATCATTTTTGATAAAAATATGAGTAAATATATTTAATCCTAACTCTGCTGTCTAAACAATTTGACAGGAACTGGCCTTAAAAAAAAACCCAAACATTATAATTAAATTAAGTTAATTAATAATTACAAATTATAATTAACTTGCAGTAGTTTTAATAATTTTGTAAATGTAAAATGCAAAAAAAAAATTACCTACACATATAGTTTTATATACAGTCAAAATTGCAGTAAATAAGATTTTGTTGTTATAATGGCAGCTGTCAAAGGGTGAGATAATAAGTAGGAATTCTTAAAGTTGATGGGTTGGAAGCAGGGAAAATGAGCAAGCATTTGTCATAATGAACTTTGACAAACTGAGATCACTAGATTTCTAGGTCAGAGCATCCCCAAAACAGAAGGCCTACTAAGGTATTCCCACGCTGGTTACAAGGAAGGGCAACTGGTGAACCACTGACAAGATTTTGAACCTTGAGTGACTATATCCCTGAGTCCTGGCATTCATGGACATGTTACTTTGACATGTGCTATCTTCTTAAACATTGTTGCAGACTGTAACACTTCAAAAATTATTTAGGAACAGTTTCAAGAACATGACAAAAATTCAAGGTGTTGTTTTGGCCTCCAAACTTCCCAGACCTCAGTCCAACTGAGCACTTTCTGGATATGCAAAAAAATGAATCCAATCCATGAAAGCCCCACCTGATATCTTGCAAGACTCAATGGGTACCTGTCATAGTGATCATGCAATCTGATCTGTTGGCAGAATATTACACAGTAGAAAGAACTAAGCATATTAATATGTAGTTTTGCAAGAAAAGGCTCAATAGACCTTGTTATTATTATTTATTCATTTAAATCCCTGTGTATCCCTGATTATTCTGGATTAAGGAGTCCAGTAGGTGGTCTTATCAGTAGTTGACAGCCTTCCTTGTATGAATGTGCATAGAGATAGCTGTCAATAAGGGATAAGACTGCCTACTGGACTCTTTAACACAGAATAAGTAGGGATTTAAATGAATAACATATTGTCAGGTACGATGGAGATGTGGTAACATTAACATCATCATCATTGCTTCACATTTTTATTACAATTTGCAATACAATTTGTTAGTTTAATCTTAATACCATACAATTGGTTACTTGTAATAAACATACTTTTAATATGTAGACAGTGTCCTTTACATTATCTTTGCTTTACATTACTAATAATTGTTTTGCAAAATATCACCTGATAAATCAGTCATTACTAAAGTATTTAATTAAGACGAGAAAAACAACTTATCAAACCATTGTTTTGATCACTTGAATACTAAGAAACAAGGGTGTTTATTGTTGGGGGTGGCTAAGGAATCTGGGGGACATCTTAATGGTCTTAGAGAATTCTGGGAATTAAGTAATGGAATGTTACAGTAATCATCACAGTCACCATACATATATAAACAAATGTGTATTTATCAGTGATTAGAAATTAGAGGAACAAAAATCAACAATAAGAGAATATGTGGACTATATAAACATCTTGCATCTGTTGGAAATTATGAACAATTTAATTTAAGACTGAAGAACTTAGAAATGTTTATTACATCTATAGCTACATCAAGGTTAAGCATCAAGGACAGGAAACAAATTCCTAAGTCTTCTAAATCTTAGAAATATGAACATTTAAAACTTGGTGAATAATAGAGAAATTACTTAACCATGTATTTTAGACACATAAGATCTACTAAATCTTTCCTCACACAACTATTTTTCAAGCTGCTAAGCTCTTCCTGCTCTATAACACGCGGTCTGCAGACCATATAGCATGATCACTGTGACAGATTCCCTTTAAAGGGTCTTTTAGCATCTCTGTGCTAGATAACACAGGATACCCTCAATAGTCTTAAAGAGTCCATGCCTGAGGGGTTAAAGCTGTTTTGGCAAAACGCGGGGTACCTACACAATATTAAGGAGGGTGTCTCAATGTTGTGGATGATTGCTATGTGTGAGTGCATATATATTCATATATGCATGCATGCACATATATTCCCTACCTATTTGCCTCTCTATTCAACATCGTGGTTAGTAACCACAAATACATTCCTACACCCAAGAACTAATTAGTGAAATCTTGTTTGTAGAGAGCATGTTACCCTTATTTTCCTAAGCATTTTTTCTTTGCTTTGAGTAAATGTCAAAACAAGGCTGCAAAACCAATTAGGTAGAGAATAAACAAGATTAGACTTGTGTCTTGAATTATGTATTGCTGGGCTCTGTTGCAGAGCATTAAATAAGTACTTCCTGTGCTACGCGGTAACTTTGTTAGCAAGGCAGTTATTTGTTTTATTTTTCAGTTAACTTGATTTCAGCTCTAAATGTGTATTGTCTTTGGGTTATGTCTGGGATATTTTAAAACGTGCCATGCTGGTATAAAATAGCTAAAATTAAAAGAAAATAATTGCTCTTTGTAGATTTAACTGTAGAATAGTACTAGACAATTTACATATTAACTATTTAAGGTAAGTGTCATTTCAGGCAAATAGTTTATTGTGAAGCATATTATATGTTTGAACCTGTTTCAAATAGCTGACACTTGGTGGTGCTATTTACATAATTTTACTACTTTGTTTCCTAGTAACTAATAGCCCAATATATTAACAGGATTAGTTATTAATTTTACAAGTAAGTACAGTTCCAAACAGGGATGCCAATAGGGCAGTACGGGCAGTAATCCTGTCAAGGGCCCTAATCAAAAAGGGGCCCACTGATATGTTAAAAAATAGGAAGTAGTAATGGGTGGGGGCCCCATTTGATTTGGCTGTATGGGGCCCTGAAAAGGTTAAAGGTATGTTCACACGGTGTAATTGTGCCACACATTTCGCCGTGTATTTGCGCTTTAATACGAGCGAAATGCGCATTGCAATTACAGTAATTCATAGTTCTCATAGACAGGGCCGTTCCTAGGCTAAATTGCACTCAGGGCGAGGTGACGAAATTTCTCCTTTCCTCCCCATAACATAATGCGTCACAATGCGACACAGTGCATCACCATCAGCCTAATCCAAAATATACAACGGGCTTTACTATAATGTGCTAGGTATAAAACTACTAAATAATAGTCATACAGTTACCAAATAGCACCGCTACACCCTAAGACCACATATCACCAGCACGTAGTGACCGAATATTGCGATACCGTGACCACGTAGTGACCGAAAACTGCGACACCGTGACCACGTAGTGACCGAATACTGCGACACCATGACCACATAGGGACCGGATAATACTGTCACACCATGACCACATAGTGACTGAATAATACTGTCACACCATGACCACATATCACCAGAACATAGTGACCGAATAATACAAACTGAGTTTACTGAGTATAAACCATTATACTACAACCAATATTACCGCCATACAGTGACCATACAGAGGTGGATACCCGCTGTACACAGGCTCTGCAGACATATAAGTAAAGTTACATCCAGGCACTTACAGGAGACGTCTCTGAAGAGTTGTTCTTTTTCTCTTCTTCTTCTCTATCTGTACCAGATACGATGACATCTTTTCCCGGCCACGACTCTTCACTGTAGAATATACAAAACAAACATCTTAGACGCCTCAATTTATCAGCACTAGATACCCCTGTAGCCAGTAGATGCCCCTGTAGCCAGTAGATGCCCCTCTTGTAGCCAAAAGATGCCCCTCTTGTAGCCAGTAGATGCCCCCCTGTAGCCATGAGATGCCCCCCTGTAGCCATTAGATGCCCCCTGTAGCCAGTACATGCCCCTCTGTTGCCTTTACATGCCCCCTGTTGCCAGTACATGCCCCCCTGTAGCCATTAGATGCCCCCTGTAGCCATTAGATGCCCCCCTGTAGCCATTAGATGACCCCTTGTTGCCATTAGATGCCCCCCTGTAGCCAGTAGATGCCCCCTGTAGCCAGTAGATGCCCCCCTGTAGCCATTAGATGCCCCCCTGTTGCCATTAGGTGCCCCCCTGTTGCCATTAGGTGCCCCCCTGTTGCCATTAGATGCCCCCCTGTAGCTAATTATAACATAAAAAAAATTACTTACCAGACCACGGTCCGCGCGTCCAGGTCCGGGAGCTGCATAGCAGTGTAAGCGGCATGACATCACCATGCCGCTTACGCGGTCACGCAGCTCCCAGAGATCTCCTCGGTGGCAGACCTGCCAGCCGAGGAGATCGAGTGTCACAGGGGACGCGGTGAAAGCTGTGCGCCCCCTGCGACGCTGATACAGGGGAGGAGTCAGGACGGGAACGATCCGTCCTGCCTCCTCCCTGCAGCTGCACAATGAGTGCGTGCAGCTGCTGAGTAGCTCTGCGTGGCTGTTATAAAACGGCCGCGCAGAGCCAGGGGCTATCCTCCGGACGGGAGAGCCGGGCGGCGCCCCCCTCGGGTGAATATACCCTAATAGATGACTGATGGCAGAAAAATAAATAAAGTTAAAGACGTGGGCATCTTGTTCATTTACTGAACATGTACACTATACGTTTGATGTTATTATCATCAAATACTTGCCTCACACGTCATTGTAATCATGCATCATTTGTATTCACATGGCTTAGTTTGCTAGCACTGCATTATACCTGTGCTTTTCTTAAAGGGGTTGGTCAGCAAAACAGAAAAGAAGCTTCAAACTGTATGTCTTCACTAATGCTTCTGTGATGTTCTCTTTTCTAATTTGTGCATTTACTTATGGTGTATGTAGTCCCCGTTCTTTGTAGCTAAGCAGCTGCATTTCCTGTTTAAAGGCTGTTTCTATTTGCCCTGTAGAACTACAGGTCTCAGGATCTACTGGTGTGTTTTATCTGCCTTCTTCCATCCCAAGCCAAGTCTCAGTGCATGTCCATGTTTCCTACTTTATGGGCCACATGTATGAACCTGTTTAGGTCTAAAACTCACTTTTTTGCCCATAGGTTACAAAAGAGTGAGTTTTAGACCTAAACTGTTTTCATACATGTGGCCCTATGTTTAAAGTCTTGTGGTGCAGGTAAAATGCCAAAAAACAGAATCTGGTCAGCACATCCGTTTTGAAAAATAAACGTATAGGTGCACGCTGTTGTGGCAGTGTAAAAACAATACAACATCAGCAACACTCTAAAGCACTAAAAACAGTCAAAGAGGACATAAGAATTATTTGAAAAAGCATTTCTGCTACTATGAAATATGTGAAAAAACTTGGGGTTCTTAGTGTACATTTTTAATCAAAACTGTAAGGGCGCGTTCACACGGCACAGGACAAATACCGGCCGGTTTGCCGCCCGGTATTTGTCCTGTTTTGCGCCCGTCCCCACGGCCGCGGGGGTGACGGCTTTTCTCCGCGATGAGCGGAGAAGAGCCCCCCCCCCCTTCCATTGAGAAGCACACATTCCATCCGGATTTCGGACGGAAGATTGCGCTTCTACAATGTTTTGCCGCCGTACCGCCGGAGGCAAAACCGTCTGACGGCAAAACCCGTGCAGTGGGGACTGCTGCACGGGTTTTCCAAAGGGCACAATTGTGCTAATTTTCGGCCGGTTTTTCAGGCAGTCTGAAAAACCGCAAACCGGCTGAAAAACCGGCCGAAAACCCTTGCCGTGGGGACATGCCCTAAAAGCCCAGGTTTGCAGTTGGAGCCTTCTAACCCTGAAGTGTGGAGGTCTGAACAGACACCAAGAGAGGTAGCATGTAGCGTAGGTTCCCACCTGAAATTGGGGTCACCTTACTGCGGTAGGTGGGCTTTTTACAGTATTGATCAAAAATGTACACTAAGAACCTCAAATTTTTTCATATATTTCATAGTAGCAGAAATGCTTTTTCAAATAATTCTTATGTCCTCTTTGAATGTTTTCTAGTGCCTAAGACTGCTGCTGATGTTGTATTGTTTTTGCCCAGGTAAAATGCCAAGTCCCTTTGGTCAACTCATCTCCTGGGCTCAACACAGAGATGTTTCCTGTGTGTCCACACACAGAGTAACAAACCCTCCTGCCATCAAACAGGTAAAACAGAACTATAGGAAGTCCATAGAAAATGTAATAAAAGTACATTACAAAAATGCTTAACTTTGGGGCAGATATTGTTTAGAAAACCAAGGGAAAAGCCTTTAAGTACTAAGAGAATCAGTGAATGTATTACATCGATATGTTGTTCTAAAAGAATTGTAAATCTCCTGGTGCCATTGATAAGACAGGTGAATGTCAACTGCTAAGGTGTGCAAGTTTGGACTGACAGGCTACAGTAGAAAAGCTCACCACCAAAATGAAACAGTGGTCTACTAGATGTGTGTCTTAAACAAAAGTTTAGTAAACTCTATTGCATATGGGAATCCGAAGCTGATAGATGTCCACTGTACCTCTATTTACAAAGCTGCATCGGCAGAAAAGACTTCAATCTCCATAGTAATATTAAAACTGAACCTCCACTGACAGAAAATAGGGTTGCCTTCCATGATGAGTAATTTTCTGGTTCCTCGAAAGGATAGACGTTGGCATGTCAGACAAAAAACAGAACACCCTGCAGTCATTGCTGGAAGAACACAAGTTCGTGGTGGTCTGGGGAGTGTTTTTGTGGAATTTTATGGGCCCAATCATCCATTTGGAAGGCACTCTTAACTGATTTAGGTATAAATCCATTCTTCCAGATCACATAAACCTGTACACAGTAATTGTCTTCCCTGGGCAGGTGGGATCTTCCAGCAAGAAAATGTGACATGCCAGTTGACCAGAAATGTCCAACATTTGTTTGAAGAGCAACAAGCATTCCATCAATAACCCCTTCACTACTCCAGACCACCAGGAATAAATATATATATTGAATGGAGAAAACGTTCCCTAGACCATCAGGCATTTCTCTAATAGCCTCTCCACTATCTCTCTCTATCTGGTCTGGGATAGTAGAGGGGGTATTGATGAAATGCTTGATAGCTTAGGGGAAGTTTTCTCCATACAATTCTAGTAATGCTCAAAGTTTTTTTTTTGTGCAGTACTTCTAGTGGGGAGTAAATCTTTAACACATCATGTTATAGAGGATGCCAGATTTTTTTCTGTCATGTTTTGTATCATTTTGCCTTATAGACTTATTAACTTTTCATTTCTCTGAATGATTGAAAAGTTGTATGGAACCATAATGTGACTATTTAAATTCCCATTGTATGAAGGACTTAATTTTGGTATTGTATGACTGAATGGTCAATAACAATAATTAGCCATAAATACACATACACATTAAAGAGATTTTCTCAGCCCATTGACGCTGTTTTGATTTTGCTTTGTTTAGGAGATAGAGCAGTTCTTATCTCCTAAAAATCACCATATATAATATATACAGAGAATTTCAACCAATATTATCACTGCAAAAAATATTTCCCTGTTAAAATATAGCTTTTATTAAATATATCTAAAATATCAATCTGTGCCCCTATACAATTACCAACATAACACTCTAAGGTTCAACACTCTATACCCCATCTGTCGGCGGGGTCATCACCCTGATAAGGGCGGCACCACTATATCTGACAGATAAGGTCACTATATACATGCCTCTACAAGTTTAAGCCTTAACAAGTCTAATTATTTTATGCGAAACTTGTTTGGTCCTACAGCAGTTATATTATAATCTCCTGATGAACCCCGGTTTTTAGGGAGAAACGCGTCAGGAGTGCTGGGGACATACTTCAGTATATTGCATGTATATAGTGACTTTATCTGTCAGATAGAGTATTGCACCTTAGAGTGTTATGTTGGTAATTGTATAGGGGCACAGATTTATATTTTAAATATATTTAATAAAAGCTATATTTTAACAGGGAAATATTTTTTGCAGTTCTTATCTCCTGTTTGTGTACGTAGGTTTCTCTTTCTGCTCTCATTGCTTCCGCTAGCCATTCCAACCATGGTGTATGGTCCCTCCTGGGTGTTATCTCCAGCACAGGAGCTTATTTAGCTATGCCACTGAAAAACTTTAACCCTTTAAAGATCTGTAGCCTTCTGCCCTACTGTTTAAACACTCCTGTTAGTAATGTCGCTGTAACAGACTCACTTAGGAAGAAAAGAGCTGATATGCCAATCACTGCTGTAGACCCACCCACAGCCTAAACCGTGAGTGAGATCCTAAAGTTGACTGTGGCTCTGTAACCCATTTAATAAATTCAATGTCTTTTAACTGCTTAAAGGAGTTGTCTCGCGACCAGGATTGCATTATATGATAAAGATCTTGTAAAAATAAGTCACTTTGCAATATGTGTCCATTAACATTGACCTAACTATTCCTAGATATCTCCTCTTGTATGGGCTACATCAACTCCTCAGGTCGCTATAGCTGCAGACCTGTTCGATCTCTCTGGATAGGCTGCCAGCACTGATTGCTATAGCTACAGACCTGGTGTTAGCAACTCATCACTGCAGGTCATTAGTAGCCAGTAGAAACCAGTAAACATGCCCCTGAATTAAAAAATGAAACCGAGAAAACAGGACTGAGGTAACATGAATTGATCTAGTGAGACAACCCCTTTAACTATTCTTGTATGTTATTCGTCTAACACAACTGCATGGTTAGCCATCTTTTCTTCTAATCTGTTGTTGCGTTGCTGTTTTTGAATGTGGTCATTACATCCATTTGTAGAGTGCAGTATTTTATTTTTTGGAGGCTGTCATCTTACAAACAGATACCACATTTGTTAATGGAGGCAACCACTTCAAAAAAACACATAAGAAGCTTTCAGACTCTACTTCTGTTCCTAGCATCTTGGACTTATTGTAGTTACAGTATTTGTCAAATTAATGTCTGCAAAAATGTCTTTACTTTTTTCTCATCTACATTTCATGACAATTTTGAAGGATAAAGACACTTTTGCGATAAAAGAATTTCAGATTGATTCTGTCAAATTATAGTTATCGGTTTAGAACACCTCAATAAAACATTCTGAACATTAGTACTTTAACCTGAGATGTTTAAGCTCTCTTGAAAGGCCAGAGATTCATTCTGGATCATTGTTTCTTTGAACTCTTTGTTTTGCCTTTCCTCTATTCTGCCCTTTGCGTTGCGAATATATGAATAAACTGACAAATGGGCGTTTCATTATCCTTGCCAATAGACCAGCCCTGCTCATTTTGACACACCTCATTGACAAAAGAAATGTTAATACCAATTGTTCATTTATTCATATATTTCCTGGATTAAAAAATAGAAGGATAAGAAAACACAAATTATGCTCCAAAATGGTTTTATTGGGAATACATGTATTTTTGATACATCAATGCCAGGAGAGTTATCAATACTGTCTAGCATTTAATTGTATTATGATTGAAGTGTAACTTCAGACAACGCCCATTGATGTTTATTTCAGTTTGGTGCTATTATCTATAAGTTCAATATATAAACAGCATTTCTTAGTTTAGATAGTTTGCTACAGTGTATAAGGTTAAGTAAAATGTAGAAGCCTTGAGTCCAGACTGGTCAGATTACAGACTTGGCTGGATACAGTTGTCTTTTAGCTGTAGGACTAGTTCTGGACTGTTTTTCAGCCTCCGGATGTAAATAAATATGTTCTCATTCACTGACAGAAAACAGAGATCTTTTAAAACCATAAGGAATTGAGTTACGTATATTACAAATTTAAAGATATAGTAATAAAGTTGAATGATTAAGCCAGTAGTATAATGTTGTACTGTGTTATCCATCGAAGACAGTAGAAGAGCGACAAAATCGGGCAATACCTTTTTGAGGCTAACCGATGAACAACCAAAGAAGCAAAGCGACAGCTATCAACAGGGACAATCTGCTCACATACAAAGACCCAGGATGAAGCTAAAGTGCTCTTAGTTTTCACCTATAACCCACAGTTAGAGATCCTATGAAGGATTGCTAAAGAACACCAACCTGTGCTAGAAGGAAAATAGACTTAAATATAGAATTATTTCCAGTCCCTCCACTCCTTTCCTTTCGGCAACCACCAAACCTGCAACAAATCATTATCTGAAGGCCCCAATAGAAAATCGCACCTCTTGCAAAACAGGTGCAAGACCTGCAGGCACATCCACACCGCTGACAGTGTACCTGTCCCACAGTCACAGCAGGTGCACAGAATTAGGGGGACATTTTCCTGCAGGTCTTCCAGTGTGGTGTATCTCATAATGTGTGTGCAATGTCCAACCACAGGTCTCTATGTGGGGGAAACAGGACAGAGACTCAGTCAGCGTATGAATTCATACAGATTCACCATTAATAACAGCAGAAAAGATCTCCCAGTGGCTGCACATTTCTCTGGAGAAGACCACTTTATTGAAGATTTGCAGGTTGTGGTTTTAATGGGACATTTCAAGATGCAGAAAGAGGGGAAGGAATGGGAAAATAAGCTAATGCAAAGATTTCAAACACTGCAATATGGGCTCAACATGCTAGTTTCATGTCACACTTTGTGTGAACTGTGGGGGTCACAAATAACCACCTGATAGCAAACAGATAACAGCAAGATCTAATGATCCTCTTGTCATGCCTCACAAGTTCCTTTCATGTTTAATTCTTGACCTGTTGTAAATAACTTATCTGCTTATATTGTTGTTTTTAAAGTTTTTAAGATCCTTTGAAAACCCTTTCTCTGAATAAAAAGTCTGTGAATTTTCAGTTTCTTTTTGACAAAGGGAGCTTGGACTCTTGAAAGCTTACCATCTAATATACTCAGTTAGCCTCTAAAAGGTATCGCCTGATTTCTTCACTCTTCTAATGATTTAGCTATACTTGCATAAGAAAACCCCTTTAAACATATAAAAGATGTCATTGTAATGTTGTGTACACAGAAGCAAATACAGTGATCTCTCAAGCTACAGTGGCCCAAGGATACAATATTTTTACCATACAATGGTCTTTCATGGGACATTGTGGGCGACATGCATGACATTTGGCGCATTATACTGGCATAGAATGCATAGTTACATAGTTACATAGTTTGTCCGGCCGAAAAAAGACATACGTCCATCCAGTTCAGCCCATTTATTAAAGTGTTGCTAAAGTGTTAAAGTGTTGAACCAGAGGAAGGCAAAAACCCCCATGAGGTAGAAGCCAATGACCACATGGTAGGCAAACAATTCCTTCCTGACTCAAATCTGGCAATCGGGAAAAAAATCCCTGGATCAACGACCCCCCTCTAGAATCCTAGTCACTATAACTTGTTATATTACATCTAGAAATTTTATCCAGCCCCTTCTTCGGAATCCTAGTCAATATAACTTGTTATGTTATCACTTTCCAGAAATACATCCAAGCCCTTCTTGAACTCTGTTAGTGAATTCACCATGACAAGTTCCTCTGGCAGAGAGTTCCACATTCTCACTGGTCTAACAGTAAAAAAATCCCTTTCTATGTTTTTTAGAAACTTCGTTCCTCCAAGACGTAGAGGATGCCCCCTTGTTCTAGATACAGTCCTGGGTATAAATAAAAACTTTAGCGAGATCCATATTG